>JAPYYS010000174.1:0-73122 GCA_030522525.1 Campopleginae sp. 14b
GTTGTTTTTGTTTTTGTTTTTTTTTTTTTTTTTTTTTTTTCACTCGCTTGTCTAATTTGTTACATGTCTCGGCGTGTATTTTAAACGAACGAGAGGCATTTTTTTTTTTTTTGACAAGCTTACAAAATGAAAGGCTGCAAACTCGACGACTAAACTCAAAAAATCGTCTTTCTTGCTTTATTGCTTGGCAAATGAATTTAGCAAAGACGCGTTCTCAGCCTTCGAAGATAAGGTTCCCCAATGTTTACGTCGGGGAATGTGACGGAATTTTATGAGGAAATTGATGAATTATGAGTTTGACAGTATAACGTCGAGTCCCATTTTATCCTGAATAGAAAAAAGTCAAGGATCCGTCGCACACTTTTGGCACAAACAACGAGGACGTCGTAAAGACGTTTCGTAAAAGTGGCACTAGCAAAATACAGAGGAGCAGAGTGGCTGGAGTTGTTTCGATGCTTCTGGTGCACTCGAAAGCCGCGTGTATACGGCAAACGAATCCAGCTGCATTAGAAAGCTGCCGCGCCCACTTACGAGGGAAGCACTTATCATATAAATTGCTCGCGTTTTACTTGCTTCTTACTCTTTGCGACGCTGCTTGCTCCGCGTTGTTTCTTCTTCCCGTTTGTTCTTACATTTATCTCCCTTTCCTCTTTCTGCGTCTGATCGTAGCGATATTCTCAGCTCGTCGACTATTTTTCCAACGGAGTGAAAGAGTGAGAAAGCGCGACTATTGGCCCCGAACGAAAACTACGATATTATAAACAACGTTTTCCCGGTAAAGCTTTCCGGCGTTCATCGAGTAAGGAGTGTCGCCTGGAATACGAATTTACCGAGTGTATTTTCACGGATGAATTCGTGTTCGAAAATCACATTAGTCTCTGTTTTCATAAGAGGTTATGCTCAGCCTGTCGTACCAAACCCTTCCCTTCTGCTGCTAGACCCCCGGAGCCCTTTCTGTTTAATTTATCGGACATGGTTGAACGTTTACCGAACGTTTAACGTAAAAAGGCCGACGCATAGGGTGTGGGTTCCTCTGCACTTGGAAAATTGTCTTCGCCCTAGGGGCACAGCGAAAATTGTACAATATGTGATGGGTAAATTCCATTCAAAACGTGAACATTTTTTTCTATCGATCGGATAAAAAAAAGAGACCATAAACTACTCGCAAAACGGAGTTCGTTTTTTTCCTTCGTTTCATACCACTCACACATCGATTAACCTATAAAAGTGCAGCGACCAAAAATTAACAAATATTTACAGATATCTACCCCAGAAACTCTTCTCGAAAATGATAAAAGAAATAAAATATTTCACCGACTGGTGCGATGACCATCGAACGAGCTTTCTTCACCGAATGGAAAGCTCGAATCTCACTGTCGGCAATAGCGATGGAAGTAACGGTCCTTTTTACCAAGCTATGTATCCGTATGGTTGAACAATTTATCCAAGGAGAAAGCTTGCAACGTCGGTAACAGCGAGAACCACCTGGTGAACGGTGAGCAAAATTCAAAAGCTCAGTGTCGGTACGAAGAAAGGCGGGCAACTCATTGAGAAGCAAAGTAGAGATTCTGTTAAACGAAACGCGTCGGTAAAACACAAAACAGTCTTTCCGGACATCGATACGTCGCGGTTTTTCCAACAACGAATCGACAATAGGAAAGAATCAATTGATTAACCATCACACATTATCCAGCTCAGACACAAGATTCCAGAACTCCTCAAAGCACAAAAATTGGCACCTCAAAACTTTCAGCACGCAAAATATAAAGAACAAGACTTTTGACGCTCGAAACAGATAATCCACAGCTGGTCGATTATGGAACTTGTAACGCTGATGTCAAAAAAGTAACTTTTCGACGAGATGGTTCAAAATATCACTGAAACGAAATTCACGCGCAAGAAAAAGTAATAAAAAAAACCTCTAGAAACATGTATCATAAGTGTTAAGAGCGATTCGCCTGTTTTTCATGTTACATTTGTAGAAATGGTGCCAGGGAAGCACACGAGTGGGATGCTCTTGGAGCGGATTAACGAAGTGGAATAAAATGAGAAAAAGTCTCGAAATTCTTGAGCTTGAAGCGAGTATAGAAGAAGTTTGTGACGGAGAAGCTCGGATGTGGAGTGGAAATATGGACGGAGCCAAAAGTCGTCTATCTGCCCAGTTTTATACGACTGGTACTTGAGATAGAGAGGACACAGTTTTGTAGAATTGGAGAAGCAGAAGAAGTTAGCGATTTTTCAAGTAAAATAATGAGGATATGTGTCAGGAAAAATCTGGCGTCATGCGTTAGTTCGTCGGTGGGTTTTGGATGAGCCGAGTGTGTTTATGACACTCGAGAATTCGGGAAATATTGCTCGCGGTTGGAGGAGGCATCAACGTCGGATCTTCACTTTTATTTATCGCAACGGAAACGTCCGGGGCATAGGGATTATTGCTTTTCCGATAGTGGATATCGCTCTAGAGAGTATTTCTTGAATGTGAGAGAGCAGAGTATGAAAATTGTTGGTGTACGGTTCGGCATAAAAGCGGCAGTTTTAATCGACGATAATGGTACGATAGGGGAAAGAATGACGAAGCGTCGGACGAGGATGAGAAAGGTGAAAGTAAGAGACCGTAGATGGAGTAACAATTCATCGTATGAAAGTAAATGTTGAAAGTTCCCGGAGATACGCGAATGACTTTTTTTTCTCCAGAAAATAATCTGGCAGACCACCAAGTTATTATACCTAATGACGGGGTAACTTAGTCTTTTTCGCTTAGTGTAGAGTTGTCTGGCTCGAATGAATCAAAGGTGTGAGGTATCAGGAAGAAAATCGAGGACAAAATCATGCTGCAACGGAGAGGTCTCGCAAAAAAGGAACTGGGATTGTATATTTCCCGGTCGACAAGAGTAAACGTTGGACGAAAACGTATCCGGAGAATCATCCGCGGGATGATGAGCCTAGTGAAGTACCACAACGACGAGGACGCGAAGGGTTTGTCGAGGAACGAGAAATTAAACGGGGTCGGGGGAAAGGAACCATCATTCCTAATTGCATTCCTGAGCGTCGGGAGACGAAGGAGAAGGAAGTGGAAGAAAGTATATGCTTATACGTGGTTGGCTCTTGGGCTATGCCATACCCTACTAACAGCCAAAAACGAGATGTCACACACCAGCGGGGATGATCTAGCATCAGCGGCACAAGCAGCAGCGCGCGCGCGCGGAAAATCGCCTCTTTCACGATCTTCCTAGATTCTTCTCTCACCGAAGCAAACCACTTTTTTCTGTCTCTTTCCCGTTTTTAGTGTATGGAGAAACATGCATTGAAATGATGAGTTCAAGATATACCCAGACGCATATGAAATATATGAAAACGTTGGAAATTGTGTTTCATGTTTACCAGTTCAGCGAACGTGTCAAACACATGGTCGAGAACTTGCGCGAAATTAGTATAAAACAGAAAATCAAAGTCAAGCGCGTGCACATACGTGCCGAACTAATTCAGTTGGTTAAAGGAGAACTTGCCTGCTTAAATTAACTTGACAACGGTAGCGCACCAAAGGCGCGGTAGCAAAGCCAAAGGTATAACATATCAGATATTGTGCAGCGTGCAGTAGAGTGTGCCATGCAGTTGCAGAAACTTGACGGGCTTTGCAAACGTATTGTATGATTAATACAGTAGAAAGTATCGTTAGCGTTACCCCTAATTCTGCATATAGAATTCAAGAGAATAACGAGCAAATCGTCAAGCTTAAAATTCCTAGCATAACGAGTTGGTTCTGCTCTATCTGGCATAACGACGTGGCGCTGAACGGGATAACGAACTTCTTCCGTATACAGTATTTAAATAAAATTCATCTCGATACTAATGACTGGGAAAAAAAAGCGCCATGAGCGAATTTATTTTGACGATGAATCAAGAGACTTACGAACATTTGATGGGTGTGATGGGGGACCATGGAAACATATATTTCTGAGTAGTCTCTTATCATGCGCGGAGACGGGAGTAAACTCCTAATTTCGTCATTTAAATTCTAATAGTACTACGAGGAGGAAAAGTTCGTAAAGTCACCTCATAAACGTCAAAGCTCAGAGTCTCTTTTTCTCTCGCTTTCTCCGTTCCGCCATTGTACGTCGTTTTGCCAGAGATATTTCTCGTTTCGGCCAAGACTTTAAGACACTGTTCTGAATAGCGGCCTTCCACGTCCGCCCCAATACGTTTTATGTTCCTAGTTTTTTTTCCTCTTATATCAACTCCAAGGTCTTTTAATTCGATTGTGATATTTTTCATTTGAAACGTTCTGGCAGAACATTTGTTCTTCGTCCAATAGCAGCCAAGAATTTCAGACCGATGATTCAATGATAAATTCCGTCCAAGTCGTTAAAAGTAGTCAGAGATAAGAATTCGCACGCGAATTTTAAAACTGCTGATACTCGAGGGAAGAACAGCAAACTTTTCTGCCGGGAACCGCCTGCTACGATCGCGTTTTCTTCTTCCTTCACGGATTGTGCCTATCACAGAGTCAGCCCGGGTGCTTTGCGATATGACAGACTGGTCAACGACTGCGAGAGTAAATTTCATGCGGATACAAAAATACCTGGCGCTTTCCCACGTCTGTATGTTTATCGCCGGGACTGTGCGGCACTAAGAATCGTTATGTCGAAACGGTATAAGGACGGAAAGTCCTGCAACGGCGATCAATACTTCGAGGTCGAAGCAGCGAGCAAACTTCCGTTTTAATTAGGAGATTAAAAAAATTCAAGCTCTCTGAAAACCGGATTTACGATCGAGCCAAGCAAATTCTCTCATTTACGCGATAACGCTCGCACTGTCGACGCGATCGTTACATGTGAACGACAGGAGACCAAGTACGTAACGATAAGGATCAAACACAATTAATGCTCCACTTTGTAAAAGGTCATTAAAAATACATATTCGAACGTTAAACTAAGAGATTTTGCTTCGACCCTTTTCGTCATCGATAAAGTTTTACGCGAGCTCGGGTTCCGGTTTTATTTTTTCAAGAGTATAATAAGCGGTTGTCTACTTGATGGAAATGCATCAAAGTGATGTCAAAACTGCATCGTTTGACTCAGCTAACGGTAGCTAAATAGTTTTTATCGTATCTCGGCGAATATTTAAAAAATAATTATTCATATTATATTTCCAGGAAACGGTCGGGGTGAATTTTAGTGAAATAGCGACCAGGCTCATGCGCGTACCACCTGAATTAGTTTCATATCACTGTCGGCTAAACAAAACGTAAACAACATTCGGTTAAATCACTGTTCCCGAGGCGCATACGCTACAAACCTCAATGCAAATAGCAAGTAACAAAAAATCATAATTTACCTACTGGCAAAATTGTAACTAAGAAATGCCAGACAGCCGCAGGAGAAAGAAAAAGGAGAAACAAGGCTCGGACAAGTTTAATTAGTTTGTGCCCGACCTTATTCTTCGGGTATGTATAAAAGTAAAGATTTTTCCTCCGGCTCTTAAACTGGGGTTTTGAACTGACTTCGTTTCTCCAACGCGACATCGGAATAGATTACACGTAAAAAGGTTTTCATGGCTCGCCTCCTAACGGAGTTGGTCAACAATGTAACAAAAGCTCGTGCTACAATTATCCACACCGAAGCAAATTGATGATATTGATGATGAAATATTAAATATTAAATATTGATCGTAAAATGATGAAACATTGACGCTCATGATTTTCTGAATCCGCATCTCAAGTGTGAAGTTTGTCGGTGTCGAATAGGTTACACTGCTGTTCACTATTTTATTGTCATTGATTCGATGCTCTGTGATTACAGTGAGATCGAGTTTAATGACGCATCCGACGTTTGTCAGATCGTGCAATTTGACGCGTTAAACATTGCTGCGGGACCTGTAGACCGTTTATATATCTTCAGGCCCATTTTACCGCTCAATTTGGCCGCGTTAACAAACGAATCGATGCACATGCCCGCTCAATTTAAACCGACTCAGTGCTGTGGGTTGATCGACTCCAATTGTTCTGCCCATTCGTTTTCACCCAGCCAATGCGTGATTAGTGTGTTCCCTTTATACCCTCGTAGACGCTGTATTTTATTCCAGACGAGTGTTGACTGTTCCTCGTCATTGTCCAATAACACTGTTCCGATTAATCTTTCAAGTCATTGTTCGTTTAGGGAATTATCCAGAAAAAATTACTCCTTCGCGTACAAAAAGCGACGAGAAAGTCCATTGCCTCTGTTGCAGAATTTCAAATGCGTGTATCCAAATGAGAGCGAACGTCGCCGGTGGTGAATTTAATCGAAAAGGTTAATTAGCCCCATCTCCGAAGCTTAGGATGATATATGTATTTATGGAGAGCATTAATTATGGAGCTCTTTCACTTCATTGGTCGCAAAGCGTAAAATAGCTAATTACTCACTAATGAATCTTGATGTCATACTAAGCTGGATTATTCTAATAGAATCCCATGGAAACGGACTTAATTATTTTTTTCGAAATTCAGAAAAACAGCAACACAAAACGCTCGAATTGGGTTCTTCATCGCCTAATTATCCCATCGTTCTTAATGATCTTGTCTTGCACGGCTAATATTTTCGTGTAGGATCCCATTACGCGTCCACAGAGAGTCGCATAAGGAGAAAAACGACGCCGCAGTGGTAGCAGAGAATTATAGTCAGACAAGTAAGTTTACAGCGGTGTATTATGCGGAACGTCCTGATTCTCTTATTCGCCTTTATGCCATTGCCATTTTATACTCCAGCTCCCTATTCCATATGGATTATATGCATTTTCCTCTCTGTTCCTCCCTGATAAGTTGACTTCTTGGCCCACCGAGCGATTTTCGCTATAATGAAACCGGGATTACTAGAATTAATGAAAGAGAGATTTCGCAATAAATTCCAAAAGGCAACAGAATGCCCTCGTCACATTCCGGAATTCCGGTCCCGTTCGAAAAACTGGAGCAATTAGAAATTGTGTTCTTTCCATGAATATTCGAATTAATCGACGACAAGGCACCGCCTATTTGCTGACGTGATCAACCGACAAATCAGGTGAACGAAAAGTTGATTAAATTGTTGAATTGACGGATTTGATAAAAAAAAGTTGATGTATCCAAATTTCGTTTCATAAAATAAACAGAGAAGGTGGGCGGGAGAATGTTCTCATTATACTCGGAAATAGCTCGGATGACTTTTCGTTGTTGCATGACGCTGTGAACTTTTCTTTAGCACCGAAAAAAAAAGTGAGACGGAATTTTCGCCTTTCAAAGCTTGGCGACTGCGGTCACGAGTGAAGCTACTGATGTTGCTGCTGGTTTGATGAATAGTCCAAAAGGCAAGGGAGAACGAGCTGAGATTTTCATCTCAGCAATACAAAATGAAAAAGGTCTCTCTTATATGATGCAAGTGCGATGTGTTCATACACAGACAGTTTCTTTGAATTTCCAACACAGCAATGATCGCAACCACCGACATACTTGGGAAATATTCTAGGCCAAAAAACAGGTCCGTGACCCTCGTCCTTTTGAGGTAATCTTCAAGCATTTTCTTTGTGTTTCATCACTGCAGTTTTTTAAATCTCTTGATAATAGAGAAGAAAAATGCAAGTATTGTGGAAACTCGAGTAAATGAACGATTGATCATGATCGGAAAAGATTTTTTACAGAATCGATTCATTGTCCTGATGACTTACAATAGGAATTGATGTCGTGCGAATTCGAGGTTATACTCGTAAAAATGAATGTAGGGAATACGAATGTGTGTTGGATCTACAGCATATACGAACACACTCGCGGATAAACATCAGAGATTGAAAGTTCTGTTCATCATTTGCTCGTGACGGAGCCAAATAGTGTTCATGAAGCAGTCGCGCGCGATGCTTAACTTTTGCCATTATAGGAGTTATACGTATATAGCACGTGAGAGTTGGTAGACTCTCGAACAGATGCGATATTTCATGAACGTCCCTACAGCTATCGAGTCCAGAGAATTCTCGTCTGTGCCATGGCAATTTGGAATGCGATATAGAGCGAAGGAGCAGGAAAGGAGAGAAAAAAGCGGAGCGAGAGGGAGAGAGAGAGAGAGAGAGAGAGAGGGAGGAAGAGGAGGAAGCCAGAACCGTTGGCGGTACCGAAAGATCCGCAAAAATCCACTTACTCGTCGTACGCCGATCGAAGTTATAAGAACCCTCTTAGTAGAAAGCCGATGGTACAGACAAGGATAAGGATATCAGGAGCGAATCGATGCAGAAGTAACAAGAACGCTCGCGTCGTGCGACGCTAAGAAAGAGTAACGAGCCAACAAGAAAAGCCGCAATCGTTTCGCGTAACATTGCAATGCTTTACAACATAACGATATAGTTAAGATACGAATCGAGTGAGCGGAAGCTTTTAGACGGAATTACCACTCGAACAAAATGGGCCAGGACCAACGCACCAAAGAGACTTCTATATTCTTTCTTCCACGCGAAAATCAATACGTTGCAAAAAATGCAACATTAACGACGTCATAAAATTACGGAATGGCTACACGTCATCAGTTTTAGCTATCATCGTAGACGTTAACGATTTCCGATCGACCCCATTGAATACTCACGCCATATATTTCTCAAAGAATATAAAAAATAATTCTCGAATTTGACTGGCAAGCTCTCTTCGGAAAGTTGATCGAGGCGGTTCAAATAGAGTGTCGTTTTTATACAACTCCGGGATATTCGCATACATATTTTTGGATGGTAAGAATGCCCGGGTTTTGTCACTACCAAGAATAGAAGCCTAAGCCGAGTGCCTTAAAATAATAACCTTTTTATGCAAACACTCGCCAACGTTACGAGAGTTTAAAGACTCCCCGAGAGCACACAAGAGCTAACGATATATGCATGCGGAGTGCATATATCAATAAAAACCCGGAATAACAATAAATATTAAAGCAGGAAATAAACTCAGAGAAGCATTTAATGCGGTGCCATATTTGCATATCTTCCGTTTACTTTGTTGGGCATACGTTCATTACTCCACTCGTTCCTTCCCGTTTGCCCTTTTCCCTAAGCTATTTTCTTCCCTCCCTCGTGGCCTTAAGAATCTCGGAGAAACATTAATGCAACAATAAGCATAGTGAAATAAAAGTTTATGCTCCAACACTGAACTTGGTCGTTCCTCGCTCTCACAGGATAATTCCACATTCAGATCCATATGTCATTCAATTTGAATTGAAAATTGATAAAAATACGCTTCTGGAAGTGAACAACGAAAAGATAGAGAAAAAAGTTGACGAATAATCTATATTGGAGCGTATAGGAATTTATAAGCGCACGAGAGTCTCTTGAGAGACTCCAAGGATTCGAAAAAGTCATACGTACCGACCGAAGAGGTTGGAGAGAAGGGATGGTAACGAAATGTGAAGGCAACGAAAGAGTTGCTGTATGGAAATTGCCATCTACCTGTGTCATATCGATAAAGTTATTCGATACGAACACTCTACATACATTTTAGTAATGGGCAGTTCCATACGATGCCCTGGTCTCTTGGGAGCTAGAAGACATACTTTAGCATACTCGTATGCATGTATGCACCATCGAGAACGTAGAAGAGACGCTCGGATATTCGTACTGTAACATGTTAGTTCATATGTGCTCAGTACTCGTTCGTATGAATTCTCCACCGAAGGACAAAATGCATATCCATTACTGGACCAGGTGTTTCTTAACGTGACGTCCAACGACTGAACACTCCACTGAGAGGTTCGTGTTAAAGTAAATTTACGTGAAAAGTATATGCTCAAGATGAAAATATACAGCTACCGCAGAGCCTTGAGTTCCACAGCAAACACTCCAGTGCAGCGTATGAAAAAAACTCTTTGCCTTTGGTACGTTCAACGAGACCGATGATGGTATATTGAAATTTTTTTTATTGATCTTTCAGGCTCCCAAATGATTATTGTCGACGTCACTTATTCGGAATTGTACAAACTTTGTCATGCCTTCGATGTCAATTAACTGAAATAAAAATTCATGCCATACGTAGCGAGAGTTAACGATTTTGATATCTAGCGAAACTACATTTGTGGTCCGCCAGTGTGTGAAAACAAATTCACTGTGAACAGTGACGTGCTGGGTTTCGTGTGCACCCACTCGAGATGACTGCTGCACCCGAATCTGTTTGATCAAATTTGGAAACGATTTGAATTAGACAACTTCGCCATTTTATTGGGGCCTCGTGCTATCGCTGCATCGAACCATCCCAGAAAGAAATTTCAATTTTGATTTGAATACGAATGAAAATTTTTCCAAGTTAGCGACCTCGGAGACCGTATGAGTGTCGAGTATCGTGGGAATACATCCGGCAAACACCGAATGTCCGGTCGATGCAGTTCTCAAAGGGTTTTCTTTATAATTCACGAAGAAGCAATTAGCAGCGATGGGCAAAAAATGTTACGAGTCATAAAAACGATTTGGAAAAACGTTTCAGAATAATGATTTGTTCACAACTGTCTGAATAATTTATTCGAAAATGACAAGTCAATTTTCCGAAGCAGACATGAACGATGTTCGCAATTTCAACGTCTAAAACTTTGCGATGAATCACACTCGATCATACGAGTCGATTGATCGTCGAGAACGAGATCGAGGCATCGACCTGAAGTTTATTTGATGTTATATCAGGAGTCGTAATTGCATCTATCTTGCTGGGATTGCTGTGCACACGTAAATATATAGTGAAAAATCGATCGCATGAATAAATAGGATTTTGAGTTGAACTGTCGATGCATTCCGGCCCAGAATACAAATCTATAACTTTTTCCTATTCGATTCGGATTCCACGAAACACGTCCAGGACGATCAATCATCGTATTTCTGCGCTTCGTGCCCGCTATTCTTGCCGCATTCCCCGCGTACACGATCGTACGTTTTTCTCCGGGGATGAAACTTTTTTTCATGCTAGTCACCTTTTATATGTCACGTACATCCAACTCGCCATTTTTTTATAGCAATTAAACTTTATTCTCAAGCTTGTTCAGTCTTCAAGCCGATAGATCACTCCACATTTTCCTCCAATCATTCAAACCGCCGGAATCGATACAGAAAAGTCTGCTTTTCAATCTCTCATCTTTGCGAAGTATTCGGACCCCAGTTTTCACTTTTGTCTCCTCAATCAACGCTCATTCGTGAGCCTATAATGATTCCGGCACAAAAACGATTATTTTTAAGTTTATCTCGTAATTTCAATTTCTCGTCGGGACGAGATAAGTTTTATTGCGAACATATACGAACTCATTGTTCCATGTTCTTTCGGAAGTAATTCTCTATCCATTCGAAAGGCAATTGTTTTGTGAAATTCGTTTATTCTTTTTCTCCCGAAACAGAAACTAGAGTGTAAAATACTGGTGAAGCGTAAAATCGCTTCGGATATGTTACATCTGTTCTGAAAAAGAATCTTCGACGTTGTTAAATTTACGACGGTCGCCATGGAGTGAGGAGAAAAAAGAAGAGAAAATAGTATAGTGCAGAGACGAGAAAACAAGAGCCCACGGCGTCGAGAACCAACCAAGAGTGTCTTTACACTCTTAAGAAAGACTTTTATTACTGTATGTACGTTTTCTGCCCTATATTCGTGCTCTCAGGCGTTTGTAGATTTATTCCTTTTTTTTTTTTTTATAAACGAATGGCTTTTCGTGTAGGCAGTAAAAGGATAAAAGAATCTCACTCATTGAGTAGCGTTTATTCATTTTTATCGACCAACTTGAACGAAATAAATAAAGGCGAGAATTGATGAAATTAAGAAAAAGAAGAAGAAGAATTGAATATGTTCGATGCTCTATTTATTGTACAAAAGCTGACCAATCACATATCGAAGATTTTGAGATCCTGAGGGAAATAAGATGTGAAACAGCTCGAAGGAATTTTCATTTGTGCAGAATGTCTGTACGAGTATATATCATCAAGACACCCACGGGGGATGTTCGTCAAGAAATTTCGTTGGGTTCGGAAGAGGAAATTTTCGGGAAAGGATTTCCCCGAGAGGGCGAGCATGCGGAGAGCTAAACAAGCGTTTTCCGAAAAGGCAACGTGTAAAAGCTGCTGCTAGATCTTGAAAGCACGATCCAATTAATTTATCAAGGGGATTTAAGGAGCCTCGTTTCATCCTTGGGAATGTGTTTTCAGCCAGTTTCAAAAACGTCGACGGTTGTCTAAATTCGTATAACAGTATATATGAAAAAATGGTGATTCGAAGTAAAAACTGAACCAACAGCCGATTATTAATAAATGAGAAATAATTATTTGGATTCATCATATCCAGAGGAAACAAAAGAACGTGAATAATCCGACATCTACGGGAGAAACATTTGCATAGAAAGACCGTTCAATTAAAATCGTACGAGTCAAAAAGTTGGAGGCTAAAATGTATACACCGCGTGGATTATTATTCCACAATCCCGGGGTCTGATAGAAATCCGGTGAGAAGCTGTCATAGATAAGTTATAATAGATGTGTTGCATCCAAGCGGGGTTTGCTACGTAAGAATATGTGGGTAGACGTCGGCAAGGTGGCCGGAAGCGATTCGGTTTTGTTTTGAAGCATGTACATATCCGATATCGTCGCGACCTGATGTACGTAGCTTTCCTCGAGCAAGTTCAACTTGAGCGGGTTCCCCATCGACCCTATTCCCTATTCCTCGTTCCTTATTCGACGTACCGATCTATATGTCGCTTACACGCACACATATAGCAATATTGCGAAAGGTTGTATTATTCCGGGACGTCTGTTGTCGAGAGTTATCATGATGCAGCACGACTGGATCCAATGTGGCTCAAGCTGAGATACCCATTTCGGAAAAGGAAATATCACCGGTGATGGCAAGTCCGTAAATATCAGAGAACAGTAGATGACTCTCGTTTCGAGTAACTGCAACTTTTCGAGGCGGGACACATGACTTCACAAAGTGACTCGTACGTTTGCCGAAACTTTCGTTAACAGGTTAGAAGCGACAATATGTATTAAGAATCAAGGAAATTGCTATGATTTGGAGGGCCCATTGCCGCGGGCTCCTTCGAAGAAATGCCTCGGATACTGCATCCAGAACTTGACTGAATTGAAGGAGAAATCCATTTGAAATTCTTGTACATTTTAATGATTATCTTACTCACCTAGAAGCGCTTGGAAGAGTCTGCTCTTGAAGATTCTAATGACCCTCTCGATGGCTAGTCGGAGCTGCTTGTCTTGCGGCCTGGTAAGTTTCGCATGATAGTCCTCGAGGAGTTCGAGAGCCCTGTGAGCTTCTGCAAACAGAACAACGACGTGGCGTCAGTCATTTCAACGAAAATGTTCCGTTGATTAGATTTAATGTTAAAACTGAATTATTGCAACGAGTGAACGAAAATTCAATTGCTTCATGATTTCCAATAATCGGTTAGGAGACAGTCGCTGTGCTGGGCTTACCGAATGACCGGAATGGCAACATTGCAAAAGTATGCCCAGCCTTCCTTGTACATTGGGGAGGAACGTATTCGCCGCTTCAAAATGGTCTTTATCAAATTTACCTCCAATAATTAGATTCGCAGGGTGAGAGCTCGAACCTACAAGTATGTGCGGCTACTCGAAGACCCGAATGCAGCGAGTTCGCAGAATTTAGAGAGAGGCCGTAATCTGCTCAACAGTCTGCTGTGACGGAAAGCTATTAAGAGAACAATTGCCACCGCTGATTCTTCGACGATCTCTTTACGATCGGGAGTGAATTTAATATTCGAAGCTGGAGATGTCGCCCTAGGATGGGACGGAGGTTGTCGTCACGCAGAGGCACCTGCATGCATATCAAATCTGGAGGAAAAATACCGATAATTGGTGAGGAGAACGAGGACTGTGGTCGCTCGTCAGACAGAATAGAGGAATTGAAAAGAAACCCTGGACCTAAGGTGACGGTCTTAACATTATTAAGGCGATATCTTGCCCGATCAGACGGCACTAACTTATTTTTTCATATATCCATTGAAAAACTTATTTTTGCATATATCAATTTTTCGAAAGCGAGAAAAAATGTTTCAAGGTTAACGACGAATGACACGAGATAAAACATTATTTGAGATCGCGTTTGTGCTGAACTTTAAGCTGCGAATGGGATGAATTTCCTGTCAGAATTTCAAATCAGAACACCATTAGGTTATTTTTTTGTTCAATCCGTACACATGCAGGTCCGGTAAAGTACATAAAAGTCTCAATTGCATATGAACAAATGAAAGTGAGTCTAATCCAGTGGATTGCTCGAGCGGATATTACACTACGACTATACATTATGGTATATCTATGGAAATCCGTAGAATGGGATACATAACCAGTGGCAACGGAATAGTAATTATTACAAACCAACCAACGAACATACGGGTGAGCAGAACTCGTTCTAAAGTTTAGTCGCAATTTCAAAAATTACATTGCTACAGAGAGGCTGTACCTGTTCGCTGAATTCACAGTCAAATTCAGTTCTACTTCACAATTAAACCGCAGCCAAAATTCTACGAGTAGGACATGGTCGCAAATATGTAATTTTTCTTGAATTTACATATTCCCAAGCCATTAATCATACTTTTCGGATTTCGACCCACGTTTGTGAATGCGTGTTGTTAAAATTCGTTCAATTGAAAAGATATTAGACTGTCGTAATTCGTTATTTCTTTAAACTTGAAATTGTTCAGTGGTTTATTGCTGATGCCAACTTTTTGTATGTTTATGACATAAACTTATTACGAACTTGTCGTGAGACTGAGCGTGACATTTACGTCATGCGAAAATACAGTTTCCTGGTTGTGTATTTTTCTACGGAAAATTGTCTACGAGAATACGGGAATATTGCCTGCAGGTTGAACCTTTGAATACAATAATATGCGTTTCTTTTTGCATTGCGGAAAATGTTTGTTCTTCTGAAGAGAAAACCATGAGATCGAAGACGTCGGATCGACAGAGGTTTAGCTTTGTGAACGTCGGGCAAAAACATATTTTTTAACCTATGTAACTAAAACGAAAAGTTGTGTTCTGAAGGAGCAGACAAGAAACGAAGATGCCCGCGCTGCTGATACGGCCATTCTCAATTACAAACACGCTGGAGGGATTTCGCGAGTTCTAAGAGTTTGAGAAAGTTTATTAGATCGCGCGGAGACTTGGCGTAGATTGGGTCGGGCGTGTATAAGACGTCACAGGGAAGAACAGAGAAAAGGATCGAAGCTTGTCCAAGTCCGGCCAGATTCCGTTGCACCGTGTCCGGTGAGAATCGAACTCCCGAGAACTTTAGTGTTCCTAACGTTTGAATGCTTTACAACTTGAAATTTATATCCCGTCTGGCTGTGTGATTAGTTAGACCGGAGGCTCCCTTACGTAAAAAAAAAATATGATGATTTGAGATTGCTGAAAATGTATTCGTTCAACAACACCATTATCAAGATCGCAGTGGTTTTGATCGTTAGTTTAATTTCATGTCAAAATTTGCAGGGAGTTGCAACGAACAGGATATTGTAATGACCGAACGAGCGAAAATTACGTTTTATTGGCGTATATATCATCGGGATTGCTGGCTCGTGATATGCTCTTCCGCATATTATATAGCCGTTAAAAAAAGGACACTTCCACTTTCCAAACGACCGAACTCTGTCTTGGCACGTGAATGGCTTTATATCCCTTAATTTATAGAACAAAGTCTGCAGGGAGTTACGCTATACAGGAAACAGAAGAGAGATCGAAATGAAGCGTGCATTTATATAATAATATCGTTATGTATACGTGGATATAACGGCAATAACTGTTAGAGCGAAGATCTTCGGTTAATCGAAACTAGAGTGCTGTGCATGGGGTACACGGAAAAGGATTGTCGCGACGGAGAACACCAGCAGGATGTTTGCAAAAAAAAAATTCAAAACCTTCACCGACGTATTTTTCATAACGCTTCTGCTTTTTGGATCGTCGGAGTTGTTGATGTTCTTTACCCTCCAAAGTGATAGAAATTAAACTCGAATATGTTTGACAGTGCGAAGGAAAATTTGTCATCCGGCTCTTACGCGAGAGACTTGAACTGAATAGAATCGAGTGGAATTCCCTTATTCTCATTTTCAACGAAGCTAACGAGGAAACAACGAGAACACCCAACTCAAAAACAACAACAAGGATAACAGTGTTGACGAGATCAAGGACATGGACAACAGCTGGCGGATGACGATCTCCCAAGGTGAAACTCCGTTGTGTAAACTCGCCGAATGTATGTCCCTATGCTCAGAGCTTAATGTCTTCGAGTTTTCTTGAACCAACATTTGCCAGTGGGAATTGCAACGGAGGTGAAAGCCTCGAGCTTGTTGTTTGATTCCACCTGCGGAGTGGTTGCGACTACGAAAAGCTAGAGACGCATTTAAATAGATTTGATAGAAGATTAGAGATGAGACGAAGAACGGTGGAAAGTAGTAGAAAAACGAGTACAGGACGATTGGAGAAAAAGGAATGTCGCGTGAGTGGACCAAGTGGGAGGCTGTTGTTCCGTTTAAATTGTTCGCGCATTTTCTCAATTGCCGTGGGTGCCGGAAATTACATATATGTACGTGTCCTTAGCGCAATACTGTCGTGAGTACGTTGAACTGCGATGGGGAGGATAGAAGACAACTACGAAACGTTGGCATACATATTTAGCCATCGCCCATGCAAGGATGGTTCAGTGAAGGTGTCGGTATAGAAGGAGACATTAACGTAGCTATATAACCTGGAAAAAACGACGGGAGAATGCCTTCCGCGTGGAAGCACCTTCTGAACAAATAATGGCGATTGCATCGACTTCGTAGCAACGCGAAACCGGCCACCTATGTGCCATGCTACGGCAGCAAAATGGCTTTTATGGTGCCCCTCGTACACCCACCTCTTTTTCCACTTCCATTTTCTATCTTACCACGTTTTCTGTCGGTTACACTATCTCGTCATTGGCTACATCTCTCTTTCCATCGGTCCCTGTCTCCGCGTCCATAATATAAACATACGTTCACGCCAGGAGGCAGAGAAACTTCTTTCTCCAGCAGTTCTTTTACGACTCTCCAGCTCCCTCCTCTCACCCTCACTGTCTTTCGTATGGAAACAGCTAGTGCCATTTTACGGCTCCGTCTCACCGTTTTCCACACATTCCTCGCTCTCTTTCTGCCCATCATATGTTACCATCCTGTCTACAGTTTCGCTCTCTTACTCGCCTCCTGCCTGTACTAGTACCGCCCGTCCGCCACGTTTACTCGTTAGTTTCCACATTTTTCCGTCTTTTCCTTCCCACGTTTCATTCCTCGCTAAGCTTCTCCCACAGTGGCTTCACCCCCTCCACGCTCTCCTCCCTTCCATATGGGCTTACAGACGCATCCTTTCTTTCTTTTAACCTCCGCGCAAACTGGGCAAACATCTGACCAGCAAAAACGCATGTAACTACATCCAGGATAACCTACACTTCTTTGACACCGAACCTCAACATCTGAACAGAAAACGGCACTTACTACAATCACCGAAAACTCAGACAGACAGTGACCACATAAAATAAATTCCCTTGAATAAGAAGAGAGAAAATTTTCATGGGAAACGTTGATGAGAATCGCGATTGAGAACCACCGCACGAGTATGCAATCGTTCCAGGTACTTTTCGTTATTCTAATTTTCCAGAATTCAAGGATGATAGCCGCAGCGAGTAGGACAAGTTCGTATCAATTATGCCGAGAGTCTGACCGTTTGCTCCGTAAGTTTCACGTGCTCGTTCTTACCAATACCTTAAAAAAAGCTCCGCGCGCTCTCAACCCTGCGAACCGCGCTCTTATATGTGTCAGTCGTTCACGTGTAATTTCAAAGTATTATAATCGCATAGCAGAGTTATCGACTGACGTATATATCAAGCCCGAAAATACGGCAACGAAGACGAGATTATCGAAAACCCAGGCACGTGCTACGGGTTCGGAGGTACGTGCACGAGAATAAGCACAAAGAGAACGTACGGCGCGAGCACCGCAAGGTGAACACAATTACAACCATGTGTTTATATATGTCTTTTTATGTACATAGTCAAGTTCCATGATGACTGTTCAGGTTTTGGGTGGAGATCGATCCTCGCCCGGTTATTTATCTTTAAAGAACTTTCGGGACCAACGAATATTTTCTTGCGTACGAGCATAACTCGCCGAGCCGTTCAAACGGAACAAACGAGGATCGACTTTCCGTTTCGGAAAGGTCGGGAGTAGAAATGAACAGCTGGTGAGTCCCGAGCTCGTTCTGTCGCAGTCTAAACGATGTTTCTATTGAGTCTATCAATGAAGAATTACACTCAAAGGGCAAGAGGAGGCCAATGATTATATAATATGACTCAAAGTGTGTTTTCGGTGCGCTAAATTGGCGAATTATACACGAATGTTGGCTCAGCGAGAAGGCTTGCGAGCTAGAAGCAGGCAAGTCTGCTAAAATATATCAACAATACCGGCAGGCTGCGCTAAGTGAATTAGAAGTAAGGATCGTTAACGCCCCAGGCAGACAAGTTGAACGGCGAGGCCAGAAACAACGTGCAAAACACGTTCACTACCGCATGTGAACTGCACCCGGGTTTTTCTTGTCTAAACTCTAAAATGAACTGCTCCCTTTTGGATATACGAACAACAAAACGAAAAAAAAAAAACATTGAGCAGGTGAACGAACTAGTTGCAAAAATTGGACGCCCAAGGAGAGCCTCTCGTTGGAAAAAATGAAAAGGGAAAGTACGGAATAAAGATCCAGGCCCTCTTCGATCGACCTAGTTCGCCAAATCTCACGCATTTTTCCGAGGCAGTCGAATTATCGTTCGAAAAATCGACACGGACCGGGAATGAACTCAACATTCAACTCTGTTTTCCGTCATTCGTTATCTGCTCCCTAACATTCCGATAATTGGATAAAATAACCTGCGCTCTCCTGTGGCTCGAGGAGTTGGTTAACGGTTGCCGAACATATCTCGTGGAGATGGGACAATGAGATTCGAATACAAAAGTTTATCTCCTCGCAAGAGAAGACTGATGAGACAAAATTGTCACTTTTCATCGATCCCCGCAGGCTTGGGCAATATGAAAATAGGAAAAAAAAAAACATTAATACGTAGAAATGAAGCGACGAAATCATGCGAGTCACAGTCACTCATTCCTTTGCAAATCAAAGAGCTTTTTTTTCTTATGGCTCAAAAGTTTGTAACAAAGTTGATGCGCGGTGACAATAGCTGAACGTTCCGAGCGTAACAAGAGTCGCGTTTTAGCACAGCGTGTGTTCGGCACGAGCACCAGAATAGAGGCCGTGCGGAAAAAGTAGAAACTCCCCTTTGCAAGTTAGACTTGTACAATGTTAAAAAGCTGCGAGGAACTGAAATATATGTTAACCGAGCCGGCGTCGAGCCAATCGAATTCCGGGCGGATGAGTACAATAAAAGGTTTTGCATATAAATGCTCGGCTCTTATCTCAACGAATACGCCTTTGCTCTATCGTCTCAAAAACGGTTCATGCTAAAATCAAGCAAAAGGGCTCTTCGAACGAAAATTTTCACATTTTTTTTTTTCCACCCCTCAAACCATTTATTACACCGAATTTAGTCTCTTTGGCGTAGTCGCGTCGTTTGATATTTATCTGCTTCTGCCTTTGACCCCAGATGTATTCAACGACATGTTCTACTTTTTAATTGCCATGCAATCAACGCAGCAGCGTGTGCAAAAATTCAGCATCCATAAGGATTGCTCGTCGCATACATTTTGCTGAAGACCACCGATGCTTTTTTCCACCCGAAATCTGGCGAATGCAATCGTCCAACTTTCCAACAAGAAAGAATATGAACGCGCTCAATTTATACACCATGAATAAATCCTTCGAAAACTTGCTCATAAGTTTTCGCTGAGCTCGCATTCCTAGAACATTGTAAAAGTAAAAAAACGAAAAGCTTGTTCGAGCTTAATAAAATGTCGCATACCGTCAAAGAAAAAACTTTACACCGGAGATTTTTCGCTTGTAGTTCTTTATTATTCACTCAACGAATTTTCTTGTATCGCTGAGGAAAAAAAAAGATCAATGCCGAGAAATTTTCATTCGAACTTGCTACGTGCCAGATTCTAAAAGAAAAAACTTGTGTGCCAAAGGACGCCTGCGAGATCGAGACTTCGCATCTTGGCCCGAATTCAAACGATTCGCAAAAGCCTCTTGCCATGAAAGAGCGTACGACAAATTTCTTCAGGACGTGGACTGAATTAAGGGAGTGGAAAAACTCCGCGGAATTTGGGAGATTTTTAATTTAAAAAATGACGAAATTCGGTTCGTAATATTGGAAACATGAGCGCACCAGCAATTTGTCAAAATTTCCAGTATATTATTGAGCCGATTCGGGTTGTTTGCAAAAATCCTCATTCATTGCCTGAAAAGTTTTCACTCCGAATTTCTACTAGTTGAGGCGGAGCGGTGCATGAGGATTTTCCAAAAAATTATCTTATCATGAAACGCGATGCTCATTCGGTTTAATTAACGGATTCGCCTGTCGAAATTGGAGAGAAAAATCTTGTATATAATTCTTTACTCGCAGTCAATAAAAGAGACGAATACTTTTTCGCCCGCAAGCTCGACTCTAATTACTAAATTGAGAGAAAAATCGCGGTTGAATGACAGCTTTAAATGCGTGGAACTAGTAATCACGTAGGACTTTTAAGGTATTTGTCTCTCTCGAGATCATTTCCGGAAAATCTCTGTGATTTTCACGTGACTGAAACTGAGAAAATCACGAGCTCTGAGGATCCTTCAATTGAAAGCTCTCAGCACCTCCGATTCATTCCACTCTCGGAATGATTCCACAAAGGGATGCAGAGCACGCGTTTCGAGAGTTTATCGCTTCATGTAACGGTGGCCTCCCTATGCCTGTGTCCTTTATTCTCGTTTCTCGCTCACCGTTGGCTGTGCGCAACGTTTCCATCACGATGACACAGCGGCGTACAAAGTACTTTGCTATCGTACTTCGCAAAAAACAAAAATCCGCATTCTTCCGGTTTTGAACGTTGCACTCTAACCCAAACCATCCTATAAAATGTCCCAGAAAAATGTCGTTGATTGGCAATCAAGCCCTTTTAAAAAATGCATTGTTATCATCAAGAAAATATTTTACAAACTATGTGGACCAGAAAATGCCAAACACAACATCTAAAGCCACACTTATCATCTAAAAATTGGGAGCCGGAAAAAAAGGTAATAAAATTTAAAATTCCATGTAGATATTTGTGCTTTTCATCGTTGCTGCGTCTACACATCCCCCGGAATGATCGTGAGAAAGTATATTGAGCAAGACATTCTCATAGTCCAGATATTATTTGATGCAATTACTCAATTTATAATTATACGTGATAAGCGTCGAATTGAGATTGTTTCCGACATTCGCAATAAATCCGGAACCTTTGAATGGAAACTATAGTCGGAAAAGGTCAGCATGAAAAAAGATATTAATAGAAAAAAAATATGGGAGGCAAGAGCCGCGGCGAAGACAGAAAGAAAAAGGAAAAGAAAGAGAGATAGGGAAAGAAGATTGATAGTGGATGCAATGCAATAACGACGTCGACAGCCAACGTGTAGAGAAGAGCACAAGACGCCATATCCGAAGGGAAAGTGGGTACGTATATTGCTGGAAGAAAACACTCTGAGAGCGGGCAAAGAGAGAGAGAGAGAGAGAGAGAGAGAGAGAGAGAGTATAGAAACGTATATATTCACTTGTGCGTATGAAAATGGCGCATGAACCGCACGTCCTAAAGGTGTGGCCCAGTTGTTTCATAAGAAGTTCATGCGAAACCTATTGTTTCGCGAAAAAAGCACAAATCCGTGACGGAAACGGCAAAGTATATAAAAATGAATGAATAATGTAAAAAGAAAGACTTCTCAAGTACAGCAGCCGGAGTCGCAAAGGACGGAGTCGCAAAGGTGAAGGGACATGGGTTGATATCGTGACAAAATGAAGAAAATTATGGTTTCGTCGCATAAATTACGTTGACTTACTATTCAGCAGGGAATCGTCCATTAAAATACACAAAATTTCCTGACCCATAAAATAATTCAGGTTTCTTCTGAACTCTCCATAGAATCGGGAGTGAATGAAAAGATCAGTCATACTCGCGAGTATATATCTGGAGGGTTTTGCAAACGTAAAAATGTTGGAAGTTACCTCGTGCAGTAATTAAGATGAGAAATTGGTATAACTACAGCATCTTCATCGAGTGTTGGAATATTGAATCGGTGGTAATGTGGTAGTAAAAAGAAAAGCCATCCGAATGAAAAGTGGAATAAGCGGAAGCTGAATTACCATACAGTTCGCTTATCTCTAATTACCATTGTCAGGAATAATGAGTGAACCGAGTATGCCACAGAGTAATATTGTAGGGATGCAATCATTGCGATGCATGAGAGCAAAGGAAGGGGGCAAAGGATTGGGTCAACCTCTGAATGCAGATAACCGTTTCAACGGTATGCACATTTCTGTACCAGATCGTCGAGCAGAGCCCGACCAAGACTCTATACACATACGTTTTCCATAGATATCTGCGATATATATGAATTTCGCAAAGCTTCGATTTATATCCCGAGCTAACGCCGTAGTCGGCTTAAGCGATCAAGGGAGAAAGAGAATTGGCAGCAACGAACGCTACCGCCTTCAAGGAATATAATAAATAATGCAGCGAGTACGCTAACGAGTTTCGCATAATGTTCACATAGCTCCGCGACTTCCAAACGGCTGTCCGAATTTTTTACATCCTTAATATATTTATAGCATAACTCTCAATTACATTTCATCACGAACAAACGTTGGTATAATTGATGGTGGAATAACCAAATAGTTTAGCTCGTTCGCGTACGTGAAGCAAAATCGTTCAAAACGCTTTCGTTTCTGATGGAAAAAATATGCCGGAAAATGGATTGCAGATATGTAAATATTTCGCTTTTAGAATCCCGATACCATCACTTACCGTGGAAAAACCCTTCTAGCTACAAATAATTATCAAGATGAACGTTTTTCAGTTACTTCTTTGAAAATGTCGATACAGCTCCGTGCTCTTCGTGTGGCCTGAAGAGAGAGAAAGAGAGAGAGAGAGAGAGAGAGAGAGAGAGAGAGAGAGAGAACGTTTGTGATGTGTAGACGGGTTTTAATTTTTATCGTACTATCAATCATTTTACTCGCGAACGTTTCCTCTCATGTTTTACAAACGAGCGTGATTTCGCTCGTCTTTTCGTTATCTTTTTGGTGAGTCGAGGTACGTTCAACGGATCGTTCAACGGCATCCGCTAAATTTTCGATTATTCCTAATAATTTGCTCATTAAACTCTATTCGTTGCTTTGACATTTGTATCCGAGTAATGTACAAGCTTAGCGCATACCATGACACGACGGAACCGGAGATATTCAAAGCCTTCGATGAGCCCCTTGAGATCCTCGAATCCCTGAACATATTCACCGAGAATCAAGATAATTATGTGCCTCATGAGATGTTGCCCACGCTTCCTGACATATTCGGGCTATTCGACTTGTTCACCCTCCTTGCATAGGCCTAACGCATGAGCGGCATTATCAAAGGTAATCACATTAAGTTACAACAGCCGTTATCACAATTGTTTATCATTCCCCAAAATGTTCGGACTAAATTATTGTTTCCAAAGATTGAACGTTGCAAAATTATGACGTTGAAGTTTGCATGCTTGCGGAATGCAACGAAATTCGTTTTCCTTTTTGCCAAAGCTCATTATTTTCATGCACAATTTAATTGTCATGATGAACCGATCGGTTTGAGCTCCGAAAAAAATCTACTGGCTCGAAAAATATGGATCATTTCAAAAATTAAAAGAATGCTCGATAAAACTTCATATTTTTCGTTGCATTCCGACGTTGCGAACGTTGGTGCCAACGTTCTGATGCCAACGATGCTCAATGGACCGAATATATTTATTCATATTGATAATTTGTTGAATTTTTCGAGCCGTTATATTGTCCTGGGAGGAAAAACCGTTTGTTTTATCATAGCAATTCAATTTTGAATATAAATAATAGGTTTTGAGAAATAACAAAAAAAAAAAGAATTCCGTTGCATTCCAACGATCCAAACGTGCTGCGAACTTCAGCATCATGCAAACTTCGGTGATAGCTGGTAATCGATGCACAATATGATAATATCGTCTTTGAAATATTCTCCTGTCATCGAAGAACATCGCCAAGCCTCACACATTCGTTGTAACTTTTCATTGTTTCAGTAGCAATTGTACGCAAAACGGGATTATTTATTTGACGTAATAATGATAGTTGACAGTACGGAGAAAGAATAGTGAGGGAAAGATATAGAGAGGCCAATGTGCAGAGCACATCGGAGAGCGAGAATTGAAGTATCGAAAATTAATAGACGCTCCAACAGACCGTACCGGCTGCGAAGTTTTCCCGGTCTATGTATGTACTCGCTATCCGTAATATTTGACGTTCTATCTCTCTATACACACACATATCAATATTTAATCCATATAGGTATATAAGCCTGTGTTCTGTACGGATTACCGGCCGTATATCGATATTGTTTCACATCCCGTTTCGGAATGATAACGGAATGAAAGCGAAATCTGAGTGCTTTCGACCCAATTGGAAATTTCAATCGTACCAAAAGCCCAAATATTCATTCACGACACAAATTTTCTTGTGTGCAATATTTATCTATATATTTCACCGAGTGTTCTATATTTATACGGCGAGTTATATAGACGTGCGACGAGCATGGAAATCGTCGATGGAGATACTGTTTCACTTCGTAACTCGGCTATTTTGTCACCCGCGACAGGTCCCGCAAATATTGAAAACAGTGGAGAGTGTCGTGCTCGATATTGTGTGTACATCGTTTTTTTTTTTCGCTTCGAATCAAGTTGGATTTATGATTCTTGTCAATTTTTCCACCGAGGTATTGATTTTTTGGTGCCCGAAAAATCTGGAAATTTGTCATGTGGCTGAGAAAAGTTTCGACGGTTTTTGAATGTTTTTAAAACTCGATGAAAATTTGATCCTCTTAATAGGCTGCTTCATGCGGTACGCGCGATCGTTGAGTAACAGCCGCTCTAAGCCATTCATTGTTTTCTAACTCCCATAAACTATTAACGGGGCCCTCGTAATGGTGAACTTAACACGAGAACTTCCGTTCAATCTTATATCGAACGAGGATAGAAAATCTGGACGTCCGAAAAGCGACGAAAATCGCGCTCGCACGATTAACTCGTATTATCGAACAATTGGATGATTCGGAGCGTATCAAACAAATCGTGAGAATGAGTTCAGCGGTCTTCCTAAAAGTTTTGTCTGAATGAGAGAAACGCCACGCAATCGTAATAATCCGTCCGATCAAGGATTAAGTTCGTCTATTTCACTTGGCAACGTGAACGGTGAGCAAATTTGTTAATCCATCGGACGGCGCATTATTATTTCTCATTTATATTTGTGACTAGGAAATTGCTCATTACGTCAAAAACACTTTGCAATTGTTGGATTAGAGCGCGTGTCACTTTTTAAACTTACGATATTTTTCGAGATATAAAACCGTTGGCAAATAACAGCACATGCCGTTATCGCCGTAAACGTGGGCGTACATAACTGCCAACGACTAGAATAAGAGTATCCGGCTCGAATGTGATGGTGTTGGAGAGCATTCGTTGTGTTAGCATAGATAGGATCCCCCTCCAGACGTAAATTATCCGGTGTCAGTTTCAGCGCACAGTAGCCTCGAGCCCGTGAGGCTTTTTCGACAGTCGAAAATCATTTCAACAAATCCACGTAATTCGCAACGAACCAATTTGTGAAATGCTCGTCGAATACCATCGGCAAATTCACACTCAACCACACATCCGAAACAATTGAGTTATTTAATCACTGTCAACGTTTAACACTCGTTCTTCCATAGCATTACGCGACCGAAAATTAATAATCGTGAAAATATTTGGTCAAATTTTTGTTTTCACACGAGCGTTCACGACCCAACGGTATGCCCAGTGCACATTTCAAATTGTAGTGCCGTTTAGGAAACTTGTGCGACGAAAGAAACAGCAACTCGATAATATTTCGACACAATGAAATGTGCAACGGAAAAAGTTACGGAAAATTGTGGAAAAAATTGTGTGCCGCAAGCAGGAATCTCGTAGTCAAAGAAAAAAAGTAACGAAATGAAGAAAAAAAAAAACCATGCAATTCCCAACGCAATTTGCCACACGATAACAAACCCTCAAAATCAAAACACCAAAACGCTTCTCGTTCCGCGAAGGGGTTCCAATTATTTTATATTACGATAGAAATATTCATTGCGAATGGCAATAATTGGTTTTATCAATTCACACATTATTTTCCAAATTCCATTTTTTATCATTTTCATCTACTCGTCGATTAATATCGATACACCGAACCATGAAAACGTAGAGGACAATCAATGCTGCCGGGAGTTTAGTTGGGAGTTTACAAGTGGAAGAGAATTACAATTTACCCATTAACTATATCTTGCTCATTTCGCGAAAAGTATTTTGGTACATCTCGTTTTTTCTGTGCCAGAGGTGACGAACTTTGACCATCAGATAAATCCGTTTGTCGTGAGTTGTGACAAACACACGGCGATACGTTTAGCACAATCCGATGCTTGGTAATGTGTACCCGCACGGGGATAAATGAAAAAAAAAGGCACACATATTTAACACGAGAATGTGGGGGACGAAGCGACACAAGTGAACGCAACAACCGCACGGGGCGGCACGAACCCGCTGACTGTCGACGTTGCTAGCTCCTTTTCAACCCCACGGGCCACCAGCAGCAGCATCCCTGACCCCCGCAGCAGCACCGGCAGCACACAACGCCCCCCTCCTCCGGCTCCGACCGCTGGAACCACCATCGCCTCCGGGCATTACGAATCCTCGTTCTTCCGCCTACTCCTCACTTTGCCCTCTCCCCAACAAGCCACCGACTCGAATCTACGACCCTGCCAACCCGAGCATCCAGCATCGGTCACAAAAACCAACATATCGCTATTAACCCCCTTTAAAAAAAAATCTTTTTTATTTTCAGTTTGCTTGGCCCATAAAATCTCTCGTATAAAAGAAAATCTTTGAGAAAAGAGCGTGCAATGGCCCTTGCCAAATGTTTGCTGCTCCATTTAATCGATCATGCTCTTTTAAAAAGCAAGCGATCGTGGGCGACTCGTTTCTGCCGAATCGTACGACGATGGTTCTCGTATCATATATTGACGAAGTGGAAAACAATCATTTCTGAAGATCATCCGACAACTGTTCGGGATGACTCGGTCTGCATTCCGTAAACAATTACCGTCGCACCATCTTCAAACAAAAGTGAATTTGCCACTCGGTTGGACATTCGAGTAAGCCCCTCGGCACCCCGCTGTACTTTTCGACTGAATTTATTACCGGCACTGGAGAATTTTTTCGTTCAGAGTGGATCAAGCGCAAATTTCTTATGTTTTTTTTTCCAAGATAAATTCTTGCCTCTTGCAGCCAGTTCCTTGGGGGGGAATCATTCCTCTCTGTCGTTCTCATTCTCGCGTAACGTCGTTCGTTTCAATTTTCACTTAGTCGATGAAAACATTTTTGCTCTTTTTCTCAGGGTCGTCGCTTTTAACTCCTTTTCTTTGCTGCGTACAATAGAGACAACCTTTGACCTGGTAATCTCTATACATATTCAATGACAATTCCGTTTGTGATCCAAAGGTAATTGCGAATCTCGTAAGTTCTCTCAGACACCAATTTGACATCGAGGCGGCTACTTGATTCTCATCTCTCGCAACGTGCCCGCTCAGCTTTTCAGCTGCTCCGCTGAGGATCCTTGTTCGGCGCCCTTTTTTCATCCTTCATTTGCCACTCGGGTTAAAGATACTAGACTATTTAGCAACGAGCTCAAACCTTTTCGAGCGAAGGAAATCTCCGAGGCGTAAATGAACCGACCGAAAAAGACCTCCGATAAATTCATGATTGCATTTCCACTGGACACTTGCTGAGTAACGAGATCCACAGCGAGACTTCCTTTGAATGAACAAATACGGAATTTCCCATGCATCTATCGGGTTATTTCCTTTTCGCTTCCTGACGGAGCTTTGTGTCAAGAAAATAAAACCTTATTTCTCTTGAGATTGTCCCATTCAATGTTTCGTATTTATTTTTACATGAACATCCTCGTTGAAAAATTGTTTTTCACAGACAATTCTGAAACGCTATCATGCGATGGTCTAGAAAGTTTCTTTTTCAACGGACGGGGAACGAAAAGCTTCAATCACCCGACAATCGTTTCTCAATTTCCGTAAAACCCTCAGCTTTTCATCGACCTCGTACTTTTATTTTGGAAGCAATATGGGATTTGGTATCATGCAACCCATACACCTTCCCCATACAATATACACGTTGGAAATATGTTTTCTTCCTCTCAAAATAATCAAAATGTCGTGGCAGGGTGTCCACTCAAGGAATGCGAAAAACGAGACTGCATTTTCCAGATTGAAACACTCGCGCAATAAAAGTTCGATATCTGACGACGTTGGCAAATGATATTAATTGAATTAATTGAGGGAATTGGTAGTAAATAAGTCCACATTGAACTAACAGTGGCGTCGTTCCATCGGTCCGTCATTTTTAATGCTGCCCGTGTTTAATAACGTTACTTTTCAACTGTAATGCTTCAAGCCTTACGAACGGATTACTTGGGAAGTAACGCGGAGTCTAACAAAACCACAAGACTTTCGCCACAAACAAGCAATCTCTATATGCTTCTCATTCTCTCGCGGTTCTTGCCCTCGACGCAGCACTAAGCTCTCAAAAGTAGTTGAGTATAACGAAAATAAACTGGACCGTGAAGATGCAACACTCGTATCCCGGAACAACTTTGTACATCGCGTACTTTGCGACCTGAGCGTTGAAAGTTTGTTGGGATAGTGATGGCACAAAGTTAGCAAGTAGATAGTACAGAATATGCTCCATTATTTTTTAATCCGGAGAATGAGGTTGATTAAAAATTTGACAATAAGATACGAAAACAATTTTCAAGAAATTTCTACCAAAGAGTTCGAGGCTAACGCTTGACCTCTCATCCGACATCGGATTCAATCGAATATTGATCAATAGGAATGATAATTAGTTCGATCTAGTTCGAGAGATCCAAGGAGATTTAATCTAGGAGTGTTGAGGATCTGAGCAGCAGCCGAGCCATGATACGAGCATGTCCAGTGCGGTTCGATATCAAATATTGAAGTTCAAGTGCTGCTGAGCCGCGGGATTAGCCCGAGCCAGAGTTACAACGCGTACTCTCTGAGCTGGCATAACTATATGGCGACGATGAAGAACCTCCGGTGGATGAGATGCAACTCTAGACCGCGTCAGCCTTGCACCGTATTATTATGTACCTTTCGGTTAGTACACAGCTTAACAAGTACGTTGCTATTGTGTGCTACAATATTACCTCTATTTACCTGGGAATTCACGACGTTTCCTCAACAAGGAATTTCAATTAATTGATCTTCATTAATTCGTTGCTGGTATACGCTTCGACGATGGTGTGTGATAAAAAATGTTTTCAAATATTATTGAGCTCTGCGGAAAAGATGTATTGTTGCCAACGTTTTAGACATCAAGACACACTGAACCTCCGTTCGGTGCTGCGTCTGATAAGACGCGGTCGGTATCGTACAACTGTCGACAGTCATTGTTGACAGTTGCGGTACAATCACGAAAAGCCTATAAATCTTTGAATTACTCTTGCCAAGGAGAATTTTTACATTGTATTGTAATTAAATGATTTTATCCCGAAATCTGCACGCCTCAAACAAATAACCGTTTCATTTTACAATGCAACATTTATGGTCTGATCGGATTTCTCCTGAGCAAAGAGAGAGAGAGAGAGAGAGGGAGAGGGATGGAGAGAAATTTATATAATTTCATTAACTCGAGTGCTGAGTAATGGCGAATTAATTTTTTTGGCAAATTACACAGTTTTGTGTAATCGGATGTCGGCCGTACGATTTCACGTTTTATCTAGTTATTCAAATATGCCAAGTGACTAACACACAAATCACTGGGTAAATCATGACTGCGTTGACTCGCTGGAAAGGGTGAAAACGTGAGAGCATTCACCTGAAAATAATTACGCATGGCACACTCGGCCGTTTGATCAGCGAGCTAATGTATGGGCCAATAAAGATTTCTCCGCTGAGATGAACCGCCGACGCCGACAGCACATTACTCGAAGACCTCGCAGTCGAAGATCAGCATTGCCGTAGTTGCGCTGCGATTCATTTCATTTTTTTGTCCATCAAACTCACGAGAATCGGGGTGACGGCAAAAAACGATGTGTGAAATGTTAGTGAAACTTGAAAGGATCGATTAATGAATTCGGTGCTAGTTAAATTGGCAATCCACTGCCAGAAAACGATAATTGTATGTTCGCGATCGTGAGCATTGACAGTAAAAATTCGACAATTGTCAACGGAAACTGAACCGAGTATTTTCCGGCAAAAACCGAAATTTGCGTGGTTCACTAAAAAAAAAAGATGGTTGTAGATGCTGAAAAAGTATCGACGGCGAAGCTCTGGCCTCAGTGGCTCGCCTCGGTAGAAGGTAAGTGATTGTGAAAGATAAAAAAATTGAAAATACCGATAAGCTGCTGGGTGATCGATGAGTAATGATAAAAACGTAACGAAATTTTAGTCTTGTTACTATCGATCCAAGTTGGTTTGGTCGGGGGTTGGACATCACCGTACCTGGCAAAATTAACGAGCCCGAATGGAGAGGGGCTGGAAGTGACGGAAGAAGAAGCATCGTGGATCGCGTCTATTCTTAGTCTCGGAAGAATAGGAGGTGCCGTGACGGGAGCATTGACAGTTGATTACTTTGGAACGAAGGCTGCGGTACTTTGCACGGGTATACCGTACGCTCTGAGCTGGCTATTGCTTCTGATTCAAAACTCGGTGTGGTTGATCTACGTGTCGAGGATATTCGGGGGTTTTGGAATCGGCATGTATTTTAGTACATTCCCGCTTTACATGGGTGAGATATCTAGTCCAAAGATTCGTGGCGCCCTGATATCGCTTATAACTCAGGGAATGCCATTGGGTGTCTTACTTGGCAACGTAGTTGGGGCTTATACGCCAATATGGATATTTTCCTGCATCAGTCTGCTTCCTAATGTCGCGTTTCTCATACTTTTCGCCGCAATGCCGGACTCGCCGCACCATCTTATCCAACGAGACCGCGACGAGGAGGCCAAGAAATCTTTGGAATGGTACAATCGCAACGTCGATATAGCAACGGAATTACAATCATTGCGAGAATTCATTAACCACCGTAAATCCGTGAGTTACGGCGAAAAAATAGGCAAATTAATGTCGGCGGATAATCGAAAAGCCGTGATTGTCGTTAGTATCGTATCCATCTTCGTTCAGCTGAGCGGTCTCTGGACGATATCGTTTTACATGGAGATCATACTGACCAAGGCAGGCGTTACGGTGATCGATCCTTCGCTCGTTGTTATTATCATAGGTGTGCTCGGTATCGTGTGCGGTTGGGCATCTATGTACGCCAACGACAAGTGCGGAAGGAAGATAATGCTAGCCTCTTCGTGTGTCGGCATTACATTGTCTTACCTTCTACTCGGTTTGGATTATCAATTGCTCGGTATGAATTATCGCTCGGATATTCTGACCCAGTGCTTACCAATAATCGCTGTTGTCGTCTTTCAATGCTCCCTCTGCATCGGCGTAACGCCAGTACCTGCGACATTGATGAGCGAGATGTTTTCACCCGACATCAAAAGCACTGCCATATGTATGGCCAATCTGTGCTCCTCTATAGTTGCTTTCATCACGAGTAAGACTTTTCAGACCTTGGTCGATCTCACATCGGAACAATATGTCTTCTGGCTTTATGGCTTACTCAATTTTTGTCTTGTCATCTACACTCTTGTTTGCATACCCGAAACTAAGGGCAAGACTTTAGTCGAAATCCAGCAGGTACTCAGACGCAAAAAAGTTTTAACGACGAGTACAAAGACTGACAACTGATGAATCACTCTCAAAGTTATTCATTAACGGACGTTGCTTTACGCGGCAACCGAGTGGTACACACCGCGCCTCTACCATTCATTATCATCCGACATTTTTTCAATCACAACTCAACAATAAATGGGCAAAAAATGTGCTACGAGAACAAAGCAACGACAAATCTCCTGTGACAAGAACTTGATGTGTACATTTGAGAATTATTATCTGAAATAAATAATTACAAATGTGCGTGATTTTGTGTAAAATTTTGCCTATTTAATATGTCGCAAGACACGATCGTATTTTATGTCAACGAGGATACGACCCAAGCATACAACTTCAAAGGTGAACTTGCTTCCGTGGGAATGCGCCTTTTCCGTCAATATTTCGACAATTCCGAGGCACAAGTTCTATCGCCTTTTATCGCGTCAATTACGATATGAGGATGGAAAACAACAGGGAAAACTCATGCCGGATGCGGCTATGCAGAAAGCTATGAAACGAACTGTACACGTGTGCAAATACTTTTCAAAGAACTCACTATAGTTGCTCACAATCCATGTTTTTTTCCTTTACGAAATTAAAACAATCAAATATCAATATTTTCCTTCTTTTAGTTCAATCAAACGCTGCTCGGATAAACCTTTAGAAATGGTAAATAGTCACGGGATCTGGGTCTTTGATAAGATTGAAAAAAAAATATATCCGATTCTACTGATTTTTTGTTTTTTACTTAAGCCTCGAGATTTCATGAAAAATTTCAACGAATTCTGACCACAGAAGCAGTGACAATGACCCAGTCATGCATGACCATGAACCATGTTCACCGTTCAGAGCAGCTCTCCGATGATCTACAACAGCAACAAATTATCCCAAATTTTTGTTAACTCATTCCGAAATAATAGGCGAACTCGTTGAACCCGCAATTATCCGATTCGAGCAAATTAGTTTCTTAATCACGTAATCAGCTGCTGTCGGAACGGTTATTCTGACCGTTGGACACCATATATTTTATGCATCAAATCTACAGCTCGCGAAGAATTTCACAATCTTTGGAAATTGGATTGAAAAAAAAAGGTATGAACTGTCACTTAACTCAGTGCGTCATGCTTGTTAATTTACGAGTTATTAGATGTACCATCCTTTACCCGATGATCGATCCGGACTTTGCTCAACTCCAGCAATTTGAATGCCTCCGAAATACACAGACCTTGTCGAACAATCATTGAAATTTTTGTTGACGAAAACTGTGATGATCTGTATTATGAAATAAAATATTTTTCTTTCTATCATAAAATGGCAGTTTCACGGCAATTCGCAATCGCCTGAATGGAACAGCGCCGTACAATGTAAGCGGTTTACGATTTAGGCAAACATGTCCACACTGCATTTACGTGCGGTTCTGCGCAGACTCTCGAGTGCTGCGCTGATAATAGTGTTTAATTTGGCGTTTATCACGTTATGTAAATGGAAGCGTGTTGCATTTGTTAAAGATCGAAGCGCGGATCGCGGGAGTGTTTGCAAGTCGAAACTCGAAAGTGGACACGACGGGGTTGCCGCTTTCATTACAAACCTTCACTGCCAAGGAAAATATTGCGAACAACGTCGAAGAGGAAACTGAAGAACGTTAGTGAGCATGAAAAGGATATGGCCACAATACATCGCTGGGCTAGCAAGTGGGTATTTTCGAGTCAACTCTCGAGGAGAAATTAAAAAATGAAATTCCGAGGATTGAATTGATTTTTTTTTTCGCAGCTACATTTTTAGTGATCGAAGTTGGCTTGATAGGAGGATGGTCATCGCCGTACTTGATTCAACTGATGGATAGTGATTCGGCGCTTGTTCTGACACCTGATGAGGGGTCGTGGGTGGCGTCTTTGATGAATATTGGTCGCATATTTGGTTCGGTAGGAGGTGCACTGGCCTGTCAGATGTTTGGCAGTAAAATGAGTAATCTTCTGAGTATCGTACCAGCTTGCATCGGTTGGCTACTAATGATATTTGCTGATTCTGCAATATGGTTGTACGCTGCAAGAACGTGCGGAGGTGTAACTGTAGGAATGGCATTCGCGTGTTTTCCACTTTATCTCGGTGAAATATCGTCGCCTGAAATCCGCGGTGCTCTTGTTGCGATGGCCGTGATAGGTGCACCAGTTGGCAATGCACTTGTCAGTTTGATTGGATGGTTGCTAACTATTCAGCAATCGAGCATCGTATTTTTAATCGGTAGTTTATTGTTGATACTATTTTTCATGTGTTTACCGGAATCGCCTCATCATTTGATCAGGACGTCAAAAACAAAAAAAGCGCGAGATTCGATCGTTTGGTACGATCGCGGATGTGATGTTGATGTTGAATTCATGGCAATAGAAAAATTCGTAGATTCATCGAATGCCAGGACGTTTCGCGAATGTCTGAGGGAATTCATGCGACCTGAAATGAGACGAGCTACATTAATAATTCTAGCTCTTTTCATGTTCATGCAAATGTCTGGTTTGAACAACGTAATGTTCTACATGGCGACAATTCTCAGCCACGCCAAAGTCTCGATAATTGATCCTTCGATGTGTGCATTCGTCATCATGTGCTTCGGGATCGTATCGGCATTTGTGTCGGTCAGTCTCATAGATAAACTTGGTAGGCGGTGGCTTCTGATTGGCTCGAGCTTAACAGTGGCAGCCGCTTTCATATGTTTAGAAATTCACTTTACCCTACTCGAGACCGGGCATAACAGCGGCTCTTTGCAATGGCTACCGATAACCTCGTTATCGGTGGCTGAAATTGCTATATGCCTTGGGCTTGTATTGGTACCGAGCGCCGTTCTCAGTGAGCTTTTTCCACCGAACATAAAGTACATAGCTTCGTGCGGTGCGAACGTCGCATCCGCTTTTTTTGGTTTCTTATGTAGCAAAACTTATCAACCACTGATCGACTTGATGGGCGAACGATATGTCTATTGGATATACATCGTTATTGAGCTGATGGCCACACCGTTTGCACTCTTTATCATGCCCGAGACGAAGGGCAAGTCGTTACAACAGATCCAGATTGATCTCATGTCCAATAAATCAACGGACAAACTAACAGAGACTCCTCAAAGCTAGTAAAACTATTGTAAACCACGTAAGACATGAAAATCTTGAATAAAACAAATCAATTAATAAACGAAAAATGGCTGTAGGATAATAATTAGATAAACGTACCGTCCTGCGGCCTTCGTCTTATTTACACACGTGATTTTTTTTTTTTTTTTCAAATTCATTAGACAAACAAATTCCCACAATATCGAACGTGCTTTTGCCTCGTTATTCCGCTGAAATAAATTCCACATGCTTTATCGCAGTCCAAGGAAATTCTGAAGGACACGTGACGATAACGAGTTCATCAGACTTTTCAAGGACGATGAAAACGGTGCAGAAACAAAGTCGCGGCAACGACTCAACTATTGCAGTAATTACAAACGGGTGATTGGGTTGAATACGAGGGATTAAATTTACTATAGCTAAACGGAAAGCTGGATTCAATTGAATGACCAATCGTTCCCGTAGATTGCAGCCCAGAGATAGGAGGTTTTGTTGTGTTATCGGGAAAACAGAGGATACTACGTGTATCGCTTCGCGGACAAAATTCAATTGGAGGTGGCGAATCTTGTAACGAATCGGCAGAAAATACAAGAAAAAAGATAATCTAATTAAACGCATCGTTTGTATCTGAACTCGTCAGTAAACCTCGTAGAACGATCCTGGAGATTAAATCTGATGCCCGCGGGAATCGCGCTAGAGTTATCCCTGCATTTCGACATTGGAGAGAATATTGTAAAATGGGAGTTGGTACGTTCAACAACGTGCTTAGGTTAATACGACACTGTCACATTTATTGCATTACATGCTGCAGTCCGCAGCAGTATGGAAACATTCATAATAGATGAATACACCGTTGGATCGTTCAAAGTGTTTAATTGAAATGGTAAAATCTTAATCAGGATCGAGATTGTGAGCATCGCTGGAAAAATGTGAGGCATTGCTGCCTTCGAGCTTGGATGAAAATAAGTGAGAGGAGGCCTGAATAACGCATCAAGCTTTTGGCTGGATTTGGTGATTCATATTATGGAAATGCATGCGCTTTTACAGTTATTATTCATCAACATCGTAACGGTTGCAAGTCAGAATGCGATTTGAAGGAGACCGCACGACGACCAAGACTTTTCAACACGATATTGTACGTCTCCGAGAGAGCTGCGATATTACAGAGCGGGTATATTACTCTCGTAGATCATAGTGTTGATGCCTGCAACTCCAGAGGCTACTATAGATAAAGCTTACGGTGAGGCACGAGGTGAAAGAATCTCACAACGGAGATGAAGGCGTTGGTTGATTGCCAAGTCGCGTATGCGGCTTGAGTTACGGGGATGACCTGAATCTCAAAAGGAATATAAACAACTTTCGATAGATTTAACGGGATATCAATACGAAGTTTGATTCACTTTCATTTGGTAGAATTCTAAGTAGAGACGTTTCCAGGAGAGTAGCCAATTCCGTGCGGTAGTTGCATTGATCAGATTTAACAGAAACATATTTCTCACACGATAAAGATTTGATGACGAAGAATTGAAAATATTTTATCTGACATTTTAACTTGAGGTAACGACCCACGGGGCAATCGATTCGCTTCGCTTCTACGACCTCAAGAACGACACCGATGATCTGATCAAAAAAACGTTGTATGTATAGATGTCGAGGCAACTGGCACGAGAATCTACCGCGGCGAGTTTCAGCAACGAGCGATGCGGAAGAGACGCGGTAGGCCTCTCTCATGTCTTGGTGGTTTGTAAAAATCTATGTGGGCTCACAGTTTTCTGGCCTTGCTATATAAGAAGATGGAAGAATATTTGCACGGAGGAAATGAGCTGCGGAAAACGGGCGGAAGCGAGGAACCGCGAGACAGACAGAGAGAGAGAGAGAGAGAGAGAGAGAGAGAGAGAGAGAGAGGGAAGGAGAGAGGGTGTGCTGGATCCAGCATCAGTGAGGAATCGCTGGCTCGTGCCAATTCCATCCAACGATATATATCCAAGAGCTACATCATCTCTACCTCGAACCCGACCTCTTTATTTTTCTGCAAGAACTTCCAATCGGAGCTTTCTCCATTCCGTCAACGGTGATTACTTCACTTTATATCTTGGTCGCTTTTACCACAAGCGTACGGCGTCCCTTAACTAAATTCAACTAGTCGGTGTAATTCGATGTCGATGCGGGCAAAATGCTCTTTTACCGTCCCGCGGGCGCAAAAAAAAATCAAATTAAATGAAGAAAAAGTTCATTCAAATCCGCAAATTTAACGAAATGCAAAAACGAGACGAAAGAAAAAGAAGAAATAACGTTATTCCATGAAAAATCTAATTGCCTCTTGGCGTGTCAGTTGATGCCTCTTTACGCAATTTATTCATTTTATCACGGCTCTTGAGTCAACTAAGAAAGAATATTTGCAATGTAGCGCGGTGGAAAAATAATAGTGAAAAAAAAAAACCGATTCAAATGCGGGGAGCTGGTCCGAGAAGAGCGGAACAACGTAACGAGAATATGATGTGGTAACGGTAAAAAAGGTTGAGTGGCCTCACTCAGTGAGCTTTGAACTGCAAGCCTTCGCTCTGGTTTGACGGTGGCTGCGACTCCAACGAAACTCCACTACTCGCTACTTGGGCCTCGAGAGCTTTGCCTGTCTACAACTCACGAGTACTCCGTTAACACTGAGACAGTTCTCGGGGGTTGAAGTCCTCATTCACCTCTTCCCCACCTCGTTCCCGCACTCACAAATGCAAAGTACAGTACTAATGTACAAGTTGCTAAATTATGAGTATGTTTTGAAGAATTCTATAGCCAGCTTGATGCCCAATATGGCATCCAAAAGGCTCGTTATCTCTTGGCCAGATTCTCTCCGCAAATCCACCGTTTTTTGTGTCTCATTATTAATAATCAACAAACTCTTCGGTACAGAGAAACCCGGAGAGTGTCTGTGTTTAACGATGTTAAAGTTCTAATCGTTAGAATGCAACGGAAACTGATTATTTTCCACGGCGGAGCACAAATTTCTCATCCAGTCTTTGTCAACGATAATTCGATGATATTCTTCGCGATTTAAAAACTGAATCTCCCAGGAAAATTGAAACGAGCGCATTAGTAATAAGAATAACGAATAAAAATATATTTTTCGTTGTATTCCTGCGCTGCAAACTTCAGTATCATTCTGTTTGGTCAACCCGTTATAGTTGTCGAAGAATGTGACGGTCAGCGAGGTCGATCGATTATTTCTTGGACACTGGTTACAAGAGTGGAATGAATTTTGCCATTTATAACTCTTATATCATTGATAGAGCGTACACGTGTATATATGCCGAGCGTTTATGGAGCAGAACCAATAAAAACATGCGAGAGGTAGTAAAAAAATCTTGACGCGAATGAAGCATCATATATAGGCGATTGAAACGAGTACATAAACTAGCGTTGGACGTGGAATCAGATTGATAGCCCAGGAGTTGAAATTTTAAGGTTAGAGCTATGGTGCCAGGCAGTAAGGGATCGCACAGTTGGTACTCGATATTGAGGAGACGACGTACCGTGAAATACAAGCATGGTTGTAACTCTCAAGCATAATCACGTGCTGATTCGGATACCGTGCGCAAATACGTGTGGAGAAGGTCGTAAATCGCCACTCGCCTCAACCCCATTGCGTTCTTTTTGTTCTCCCTATTTTCTTTTACGTTTTTTTTCGACAAACCTTTTCCTTGTCTCACACGAACACAAATACCACCGACTGTTCAAGGCAAGTTGAAAATTCTATTCCACAGCGTGATGTGTGAAGGGATCAGGCGAACCTTCAACGGAATACTCATTGATGCAGGAACCGTCTTCAAGAGCTGGAAGATTCCTCTTGAGGACCTCGATGTAGTTGCAAGCTGCTGGCAAAGACACGTCATCAGCAACCCATATATTCCTCATACCCTAGCAATTCCGATGGTCAATGGATTTCATGAATACTCCATTCGACCAGCAAGATAAAATCCTTCGACAACACAAGCAACAGTTTTTATCTGAAGACACATGGAAATCTATGCCTCGCTGATATGATCCTGTGTACCACCGAACGTGGTTATAAATCCTGATGGAAATAACGCATAATGCGGAGTATAAACGTAAGAGAAACAACGATACTGAAGTTTGCATCATTAGAAAAAAACGAGAAATTTATTACAATCATTATTTTGATAATTAATCAACTTTTTATATTTTTTTTTTTTTAGTAAATTCAACTTTTCGAGGGCTAATGAAGTTCGACCAATTTCTGTTGTACACATTTACAATGTAAAATGAGCGTAAAATAAACATTTAAACATCAAACTCCCTTTACTTTGGTAAAGCCCTCTTAATTTACAGCTTCCCACATTCATTTGTTTACATTGCATTATTATTTGTCTCATACGTAGCCTGGAATTTGTGTTGCTTGGTCGTTGAGGCTTAAGCTCGCGAAACACGGTGGCAGTGCGGGTATCAAGTCGAAAGCCGCTAATTGGTAACAGTATGCGTGACAAAAGGTTGACCACGGACATACGAGGAATAGTTGGCTCAGCTGCACAATGGACCTCGGTCTTCTGCACTTGGGTTATTCGCATGCTGCGAGTCCCTTCGCACGATTACCTCTGTCTTCCGGAGATTCCACGATCATCCAAGAGCGGCCTCACGTCATAGCGAAATGCTGCTCTGAGAAATGTCACTCAAAGGTATACTGACAATTTTTTGTCATTATATATCGTAAGACTCTGCTTATCAATTCCCATTGATCGGAAAGATCGAGGATGAATCTTGTGTAATATCAAATTTGTTCAATATCTCGAGCGTCACAAAATTAATAAATGTCCAAGAATGAGACGAAGTACAAAACATCGAGGAGAAATGCTGGAGGCGACATTGTAACTCACAGTGGAAAGATTCATGGTCGCTATTATTCACAAACGATTTACCGTTAGAATAATGCATAACATTATCTATACCTGGCCACTGTGTATGTGCTACGTTCCATATAAATCAAGAGCACATAATGTAACTGTGACGAAACTTATTCACGTATAGGTACTGCCAGTCTCTACCAGCGCAGCATTACAAATGCAGTCAGGGAATTAAACAGTTTCGAATGAGTTTAATTTTCGAAGCGATACGCTGTCAAGCAGCTAGAACTCCGTTGGGCAAATAAATGGTTACCATAATGAAAGTTATTTTAGTACGTTATCTCAAAATGTCTCAAATGTTCGAAGACTTTCGGAACGTCATTAACGGAGCACGCACATTTTCGTATACCGCGTCACTGTAACGAGCGAGGCAGGGAGGGGGGGGGGGGGGGGGCGAAGGGGGGGGGGGGGGGGGGGGGGGTGGTGGGCATTATCGATATATGAAAAGATGGAAAGGTTGGAACGAACTTGAGCGATTATTCGCGTTGTCATGCAATGAGGAAGTATCAATAAAGGAAGGTAAATTAACCGGAAGATGAAAAGAAGAAATCTCGCAATAGAACGTTGTTCACGATAACACTTCGGTTTTTTCGCAATGATTTATTTCGCAGACAGCATATCTTGAATCTCCTGCAATGATTTGCCTTTTGTTTCGGGCAGTACGAACAGAGTGTAGATGCCAAGAATCCCGAAGACTATTCCATAAAACCACATGACGTATTCGTCGGACATCGTGTCAATCATCGCTTGATACGTTTTTGTATTAATAAAGGCAAACAAACCGGAGGACATGTTAGCCACGCACGAAGCAATGCTTTTGGTTTGGGGCGAAAAAATTTCACTGACGATCGTACTAGGAATCGGACCGATACCCAAGTTAATGAAAAACTCGACTGCCATCATCGCTATGATGGGCAACCATTCGAAACTCGGTTCTGCAAAGCCTTGCTCGAGCAGGAAATATTGAACCCCCAAAACTCCGAGGCTTATAAAGAGACCGAAGCAGGATCCTGCGAGAACCATTTTTCGACCGAATTTATCGTTCGCGTACATCGCGACGAATCCACCGGTAATCCCAATGATGCCGATGATTACGACGGCCATGCCAGGATCAACGACAGTTTTAACACCGGCTCTCCTCAGTATTATTTCCATGTAGTAACCCAATGTGTACGTTCCACCGACTTGCAAAAGTATAAAAACCATGGCGACCATAATGAGCGCTTTGCGATTTTGGGGTATTCGGAATTGACGTAAAGTTTCTCTGAGGGTAGAAGACTTCGTGGATGCGACGAAATCGCGCAGAGATTCCAGTTCCTTTTTAACATCGGCATCGCGTTGATACCACACGATCGATTCAGCCGCTTCGTCATAACGTTCCTGCGCCACGAGGTAATGCGGTGTAGCTGGTAACATCGCGAAGAATATGAGAAATCCCAAGGTAGGGACCATGCTGACGACTGAGAAAACCCACATGGACATGAAAGAGCCCATCAGGTTACCGACGATGATACCGATCGCTGAGGAACTTATGAGGACGCTGATCATGGCTCCTCGGATCTTAGGGTTCGACACTTCGCCGGTGTACAAGGGAAAAGTACCGAAGAACATTCCCATCGATATTCCTTGCAATAATCTCGCGGCATAAATCCAGTGAACCGAATTAGCGAATATGAGGAATACCCAACTGCAAGCCAAAGGTATTCCGGTGCAAAGAACTGAGAGTTTGCTACCGTAATAATAAACGTTGACGGAACCAAAAACCGCACCGAATATTCTTCCGACAGGAATGAGCGAAGCTATCCAAGAAGCTTCCTCAGTGGTCAGCGATAATTCGGAGTCGGTGCCGGTGAGTTTTGCCAGGAACGGCGAAGTCCATCCTCCCGCAAGTCCATTGACTAGCCCGAGTAGCGTCACTGTTTATATAAACATATACAAAGTGACTGAATTGAGAAAAATCACTGCAGAAAACGATTCACCAAGTTTCTTTGCAATTATTTCGCGTTGACTAACCTTCGAAAACAGCCAACCACTGCGGCCATGTGGTCCATTTCTCGAGAATAACTCCGCACGAGTAAGCCATTGAAGTGGCTGAACTTGAAACGATCTTTACGAGTTATTTCGATCTTCACGGCTGGAAGATCCTCGATCGTCTGAAACGATTTTCCGCCTCGCACCTTTCGATGAATTATCAGAAATAGCAGTCGCGCATATTAAACAAACCTTTGTATTCCATGTGTCTATGATAAGATAATGGTTTTTTTATGGAGTTGCAAGACGATATACCTCCACAATTAGGTGTCTGTAGATAAGAGCTCAGTATAATTACTTATAAAGTAACATGTCACATTCCTACCATGTGACTATATGAGTCCGAGAAAGAAAGATGAACGAATATTTCGACGAAGAACAAATGTTTTCCACATCGACCGTTCGATTGGGATGATAAAAGCTTTGGCTCACATCGGCTATTTTCGTGCGTAGATTCAACCTTTTTGAACCCCCCTCCCTGCCTCTCCAACCGCTCTAAATTACATTTTCGAGTTTTATAACTATCTCATTTGATCCGGTAGTTGAACAATTTTAATAATACATATCATCTCTATATCCACACGCTCGCAAAGTTATTACAGCTGTCAAGTTCGCAGATAATGTTTCGGCGTACGGCAATGCCAATCACCGAACATGGATTCCTATTCGAAGAGTGCGCGAAGCAACATTTCAAAAGATTCTACAAAATGTATTTAACTTTCTGCTCTAAAAATTACGGAAAGTGATGAGCCTCGAAGGCTGGGCATAGCAATCGAAGAAAGAAAAGCTCCAGAGAGAGCAAAGCAGTGCATTGCGAGAAGTTGAAAGCATTCGCAGTCTGGACGATCAGCCCGGATCACGATATCGGCTCGGGCCCGATAGATCCACCGGATTTCCGATCTCCTGCTCATAGCGTGATTAAAAAGCTCCACGATTGAAATGAGATTTACGAGCATTCTGTTTGCTTCGAATCCGATGATGCCGTGAGGCGGATTGGACCGAAGATTATTCGGTTCCTTCTTGTAAGAACTTGCGAAATAACGATTTATTGAACTCTGCTGTAAAGGTCATGGAGGAAGAGACGCGCGCCTATGATTCTCGCGAATTGACAGCGCAAAATCGACATGAGAGTGGGAACACGAAGTTTTTCGATGGTCCAGGAAAATGTTGTAACATTCAGGCACCTGCGTCTTTAGAAGACTTTAACAATTTTGAAAAATATATAAACCCACCTTTCCGGTATCTGGCACAAAGCCAAGATGTCGGTGGGCCGAGTATGCTTTACTTAATGAGTAGTAAATCTGTTTGGTTGATTTATTTCGTAACTTCTTGCCTGAGCGTTAAATCTCGTGAAATTTCCCTCCACCGCTTTGTTATATTGGCTCAAGCGTTCAATCCTAAGCTCCGCGTTATTCCAAGGTCAACATTTCAAATGGAAAAAACATCTATTCGAATTTGATAAGATCGTACCCACGAACATAAAAAATAGGATTTGACAATTAAAAACCCGAATTTCGTTCCATTCCAAGGATACAAACTTCATGAAAAATACGGTATCAAAATTGTGTCATCTGCTATAAAGAATAATGAGTTTTCGTTGCATTCCAACGATGGGAACTTCAAGCTGGTACGATTAGAGTTCTATTCCCCAGAAGATTCGCGGACGTTGAAGAGTGTTCATGCTGGAGAGGGCAAGAAGTTATTAAACTCCCGGAGACTACCACGATGATTAACGTGTAACGTGTATGCACGAAAAGCATTATTCACACTCGGTTAACGACAAATAGTGATGTAGGGAGATTTTAAACAGCTCCCTGGGGATTCTCCAATGTAGCAAGCGACCATTAAATTATTTGCAATATTGAAAAAGCTCTTGACGCATTGTACGCGATCCTTGGATCACTGGGTGCATCAGCAAAGCTCAGCATGGTCAGATAACGAGCTGAATCTGAGATAAAACGACTAGCTCAGGCTGCGTAACGTCGAACGGCTAACCTGTGAGCTCGAGCATGGAACGTATAATACGTCTGGACAGTATGACATGACCTCTATGACCATACGGTGCAGATATTGATTGGATATAGATATATATATACAAATGATTGGGATGGAGCGAGAATGAGTGAGATGCAGGACCCCCTGCCGTGGCACCTGGGGAAGTACAGCCATGGACAAGATTGTGAATGTACGTGGATATATATGGACAGGAAGGCTGGATAGCGGAATAAAGGCAAGTCCAGTAAAGCACTCGCTTGGCGTTGAGAGAGCCAACGCTCAGAAAATATATCTATATACAAATGTATGCGCAGCCCCATTGGTTATCGGAGCAAAGTCCGGAGTGCTTGATGGCCGTGCATTGTCGAGAGACGCTGCTACCTCCCGCGGTTGATATCCAACATGACAGGTGAGTAGCCCGCGAATTATTGCGCGGTAGTCTTCGAGCTTGCTTCGCGTTACCACGAGTGAGGATGAACTAGCATAGGGGTTGGACTGTTTCCGCGCGCAGTGAGAGAACCGCGGACCGAGCACAGCAGCCGGAGCTCGTAAAGTGGAGTTCCAAGATTTGTCGGGAACAAACTACAACCGGGCGAGTTCTCGTCGTCGGAGATGCTTGGACAAAAGAACGGAATTTTTGGTGAGAGAACGTTCGCTCAAGACGTTGCGAAAATTTTCACGTACGTTCCACGCCGTTTCGTTACGTTCTTATCCTTTCACGTCTACATCACGCCGCCCACTTTCTAAAAGAACGTCGTGGGACTCAGCAACGTCACGAGATCGAGGCATTGCGACGAAACAAAATAGAACGGAACTGGCCGATAGGACATCGAGAAAACTTACGAAAAAGGAAAAGCAGAGAGCGTGAACGGTAGACGAACGCGGACGAACGCTCTAAATATCGAGTTTTAACCCTCGACTGAGCTAATTGTACTTAATTGTCTCATTAGCTTGGGTACACATACCGGAACCGTTACTTTTGAGAATCAGCATTTAAAAATTTCGTCAAAGTAAATGTTTAGTCGAACTTGTTTGTTCAAAGTTCTTTGATAGGTAAACTGGAAACTATAATTCTCACGGCAGGGACAGCGAGTGAATAATATTCGTGTAAGATAAAAACTGTTTTCATCATTCGAAATCGTAAATTAGTCGTTGAGACTGCCACTAACTTGACGTCATTTTTCAGAGAGATCTTAAAATATGCTTTGCAGGATAAAAGCCCCACGGAGTTGAAAAGTTTGCCGATATTGTATGAAGAAGGTTTATGAAAAAAATCCGCTGAGGGATAAAAAATAATAGCGATAAAACGTCAACAAAGGTATAAGAAGAGACCGGAGACGCGATTCGGTGGCAGCAAGAATGTCGCGATATATAGCGAAGCTCTGTTTGAAAGTCAGGAAATTCTATTGGGTCGTCGTTCCCGTGGGTAGAGCCGAAACGACTTTAATTCCACGAGCGATGTAATATGTATTCTTCCATTCGGTTTACGAGGCGGGGACCTTGGGAATTGGAGCGAACGGGGTATCTCTCGTTTTTACTCCGCAAGTGAAACAGCCACAAGCTCACATAAATTCTTTATTTAATCAACTCGGCTTGATTAAACTATGAAACGAAGCCTCGTGCGAGGATCATTTGGGACTAAGTCGCATGTGACAATTTTCTTTAATTCACCAAATTTATTTGGGTAATTGTGAGTCGAGGAATCGCGGCTTGTTTCATATGAATCGCGTTTCGTCACGGCTTACTCGCGGAAGTGGGACTGCAAAATGCGCGCTGGAAATATCGCAATATTTTCCGAAATTTCATTTAAAAGGAAGCCTGTATTTGAGGCCTGAACAAGGTTGCGATCTTGCCAACGTTTTTCCGCCATGAAACGTTGTTCTCGCTCCAACATAAACGGACAATTTGTTCTCGCGCTATCCTGGTGTTCACAGTTGAAGCTTTTGGTGCAGTTGCGCAGAAGGTCAAACACACCACACATTTGGGGGCAACGCGGTGCAGTGGCTCTGCGGCGAAATGCAGAAGAAAACTATGGGAGACGAGAGAGAGAGAAGGCGGTTTACCGAAGAGAGCTTCCTGGACAAGGCCGAGTATTTAACGACTTCCTCTTCACCGCGTCCGCGCAAGGCACGAGTCATTCGTGCAGAGATTCAATCGAATCATATTGTTTGCTTGCATCGAAATAGATTATGAACAGTTGGCTGATTTTATAGAGAGAAAAAAAGGTCGATATCCTTTGGAAATTGTAGCGAAAGGAAATTCAGGATAATCGTGTCAGAATAAAACGTCAAAGTGACATCGATACTGTTATTGCGAATGGTAAATAGACTGGGAACGATACCTGTGTTATAGTTGATCCGGGATCGAGGATGAGCCCCAATAAATTTCGTAACAATCTCCTCAACGTTGTAGAGGCACTCACCTGCGCATAAAACGAGAAAAAGAGACATAAGAAAAGGTATATAAATTTTTAACAACATTGGCCACAGGAGGATTCCTTTTTTCCTCCATATATCGCATAACTTATACTTTGAACCAAGAAAATTCATTACCAACGCGACAAGAGTGTACACAGGTATAAGGTTTTCATGGGTGTTACACCGCGGTAGCGAATATCTTGACGTGTAATATGAATGTATGTTTAGATGGAAGAGGTCCGTGAGGTACTCGGCTGGAAAGTAAAATTATTGCTCCGTGAGCTTAACACAAAATACACAAACTCGAACGGCTGGAGGCAACTTATCGTTCCGCAGCTGCGAGAGAGGAAAATAGAGCAAAAGGCGAAAATTTCATTCTCTGTACGTGTGATCCTGGCGAGCACTCACTCGAGACTCCATCGTGTGAAGGATGCTTTTTGCGATAACTTAAATTACGTAGTTGCCATGGAAAAAGGGGGCGGATTATTGAGCATGGAGAGAAAAGCGCGACAGTAATGTGGTAACAAGCCGCAAGCATACAAGTGTAACTAGCTCTGCACAATTTCGCTTCATTCTGTGTCAGACTCTCCTCGAGCTTCACGCGGTAGCGTCTTCCTCATACAATATTAACCGGAACGATAGTTTCATCCAGCGTTGGCGCTTCGCGCAGTCGAAACTTCAAATTCTGTCACATTTTCCTCTTGATAAAAATCGTAAATGTATTGTTAAGCGCGTATAACCTCATCATCTAGAGCGCGACATGAGTTTTTTGAGCTTGAAGGAAGCCACGTCGGCCGAAAGCGTCTGCATCGTGTTAAAAATGAGCGAGCATGAGCTAAAAACGTATCAGCAAGATTCAAGCCTGCGACGATAATTTTTATTCGTTTAGTTACACGTAAACGAGTCGTCGTTACACGTTCGGAGGCGATAGAGTCGTGCCCGCGTACCGCCTACTGTCCTCGCTCCTCAAAACTTCTTGCCGAGCAATTAGTGACCTGGTTGATTCTCCATCGGACAGTCAAGCATGGACGAGTGCGTCGTACTAACGAGCTCGTTTTTGCTTGCAATAAAAATACAACGATTCCTAATTTGTAAACGATGCAACGTCGATCTCCGTGTACCAGCATGTGATTGTCTGTATGAATAAGCAAATTTTGGGCAATGAAAAGGTTGAATAAGAGGCGTAGTCGTTGTTGGCAAATGCAAAACTCGATACACGTGTAGCTCGCATACCACGCTATCAAGCCGCGTTCTATCCCTGACCCATTTATTTCTCCGCGGCACATGATTCGTTTTCCACTGCGCGCTGAGACGGGGCGGAAATGAAAAGCCAAACAGGCCGATAGGGAAGCAAAGTCAAAGAGAGAATGAGAAGAGTCTCGTCGTAAAGATTAGGACGATGGAAAGACTGCGAGTGCACGCTGGGCTAGTCACGATTTGAAACAAAAATGATGTTACGACTGCGGTGGCGGTGAGGAAAATGAAAAGAAATGATGAAATAGGTCAAGCATATGGGTTATTTGTGATAAAGTATAGAGTATCTCGAGGAGGTACGTTTCCCTCGCGGAGTTGAATATGTGTCGGAATTGAAAAGATTCGGAATGCGGGAGCTGCATTTTTGGTGATGTAGAATTTGCGGCAGTTCTATGAGCAACGAATATTAGTGCCACAGCTGACTAGAATTTGTTGCAGGCTTCCGGAGACACAAACGTGTGCATGATTAAGGCATACGATGAAACAGAGAGCTGTTTTGAACTTTTCTGGCTGGATTGATAGTTCTCAAGAACTCGAAAATGGTAACGAGTGAACAGCAGTTACTCCGCGTACTCTCGACATGTCCTAGATGTATTCAGCAGCGGCTAAACGAAGCTGAGATGCGGAGTCTCCACAAGGAAAATCTGTTGCCGGATGACGGCGATAGCACCGGTAGAAAAGGAGAAACGGAATTCCGGATCTGGAGGAGCTGGATAAGCGGAGGAAAAGAAAAAGAAGCGGCGCGACTGTGGCTAAAACGCGCGGAAAGCTCGGCGAGCAGGATAGATGACGAGTATCACATTCTCGCGCAAACAAAGCACTGCCCGAACAATGTCCGGATCATTTGCTTCCATTGTTGGAGGTGGAATAAGAAAAAAAAATAGAAATCTTCGAGTGTTCTCGCGATAGTTTTTCGGCTGCACGAGGGTGTTAGTTCTGTCGCGCGCGCGCGCGCGCGGTTATCTTCGCGATTATTATGCGAGACGCTGGAAACTTTTCGATATCAAGAAAGTGTCTAGCGAGACGCGAAAATCTTTCACGTTCGAGCGTATATACCGTCTCCGCACTTTACGACAAATCCTCTTTCCCTTTTCTCGTCTTTTCCGACTCTTAATACTCGACAATAATACAATTCCATTTGCATCTGCTTGCAGCGCCGAGGAAAAATGTGGAACAAACGAGATACACACAATAGCGTGAAAGAGAACTAAATTTCATGATAAAAATGCAAAAGTGCGAGTGATAAAACGGATAGAAATGTTGAGGAAAATTCACATGAGATTGGAGAATGTAATTTGTGCTTCCCCGGGACTAATTATTATTAGCTCCGAGCTCATCACGTTTTCTCACAATTCCAACAAGATTGAAGCCGAGAAATGCATATTCCTCGTTCTCAATATATTTCCATAGAGCGAACCTCAAGGATTTTTCAAATGATTAGCGAGTCCCCAGGCTTGTAAATAATGAGCTGCACGTTTAGTAGGACGAGCCAATTCTTCATAAGAATTTGTTGTCTGTGCACCGACTCTGTAACGCTGCGATCCATTAAAAAAAAAATCCCAAGTCCCGGGGCCAAAAGCCCGGAGCAGTTGATAACAAAAAAAAAGCGGAGAGTGGCGAAGCAATTAGGCGGGGAGGGAAGCAGGCGATTTCTCGTAGTAAAGCCGGAAAAAATACATTAGCCTCGCATATTGTTGCTCATTGAACGAGAGACTAAATAAAGCGATAGAGATTGCTCGCTCACGCACCTCACATGTATAAACATGCGATAGAAAAGACAGCGAAACGAGGGAGAAACGAATGCTCTCATGGAAGGCTTCGTATACATTTACTGGCGAGTTTCCATCGTTTCGCCCGAAATTTCGCGGATTAAATCAATTTCGTGGCACACAAGAAAATAAAGAAATATCAGCCGCAATCCAACATTTCGCATTACCTGCAACACGAGATGAAGAGAAAAAACTAGAACAGTCTCACAAAACTTCGAGCATCATACTTGGCAACAAACTGTACACCTTATGGCTCCCTTCGACCATGTACGCACGCATGAGATAATTGAATGTTTCTCGATTTACCAACAAAAAAAATTCTCCCAAGGGAAAAAAAAAATAACAAATGGGCAATTGATTATTTTATTTTCCATGCCCAAAATTTAAGACGATCGGCCGATTATTTCAATTAATCGCAAAACTTTGGTCGTCCGAATCGAAATACGCTCGTATCCGTACAATTCGTCCAAGCTTTTTCACGAATTTGAGAATGAAAAATTGAAATTCTTAGTGAACGTTGCATGGTTTTCAGTTTTCCACATTTCAGTGATTTTAACATTTTGTCCAAAAGTTAATTTCTCATTAAATTTTAGCACTCAGTGCGATTGCAAATCCGAGAAAGTTGTGTCGAATACAATATCGTGTGTGAAGAAATATTGGATTTTCCGAGGGACTCAAACTGTACGTCTGAAAATGCGTCTCTTTATTGGAAAATAGTGGCGGTGAGGCAAGACAAAAGACTAGAGAATATAGGCTAACGAGTTTCCACTGTTAGTTGCGACCTCCAACGGATTGATCGCATTTCGTACTGTCGCAGAATTGAACTTGAGTAAAATGAACTGTGCTGGGCAACGTCGACTATACCGCCGATTCCCCCAGCCTATATTTAAAGCGTGCCGCATCTACTCGTTATTATTCAATCGAACTCTCTATAACAATCGCGACTGTGCCCGGTGTGGGTGAAAATTCTATTAAGCGAATATTGCAAAGGATAAAAACAGCAATTCCACTTCCGCTTGGAACAAAAAACAAACTTTCTCGATTGGATTTTATTGGACGAGGGAACTTTTTGGGCCAAGGACGTGAAAATTGTTTTGTCGGCGTTTCTTTTTCACGGAGCTCGGCGAGTCTGCAATTCATAGAAACAAAAATAAATACAAAAACATTTGACTCGAAAAATCTTGATTCAAACTCATCGCTATTTCATTGATTCGCCTCTAATTTAATTCGCGGCAGGTAAAGTTTTCTATGACATCCAGCCCGAAAAGTAAATCAAGCTGAACGATTGATACCAAGTAGGCAAATGTTTCGACCTAAATTTCTCGCTGAAGTGTAAGCGCAGAATTCGACCTTTGGAGTGTCCGTGACACGAAAGATATCGCGGTTGCAATGCAAGAAACTTTTGTGATGCTGGGCTTGGCCACCGGTGCAGACGGTCCCCAACCAAACGAGACGGGAGTCGCCAAGTCAACCACGATGAAAGGGTGCTAAAAAGAGAGAAGACAGAGAGGAGAGAGAGAGAGAGAGAGTGAATGTCTCTCTCTCTGTCTCTGCTGGGAGAAGAAAAAGAATAAATATATAGGAAGTGAAGGAAAATGAAGGAGTAGAGAAAAGAGGAATGGAGAGTGTGGGCAAAGAGGTTGAAGGGTGCAGAGTGAAGGAAGGTATAATACTCTCTTTCGTCTCGTCTTCGATATATATACAACACCTTGATTCTGTGGCTATTTTAATAGGTTCGTGGACGTCACGCAATCACCGAAATAACTCAAATCCCTGACGTCACGACGTCACGTCTCGAGGGCGGTTCCAACAGAAGCCAGAATCTCGCGTGTGTACGTGTGGAGCTCGAGCTCAACGGGCGTAGAGTATCAGCTGTTGACGTAATATGTATCAGACCGTCGGGAATGTTGGACTGCGCACACGTGACTATCGGCGTTTTCCCAAAATCGTATACTCTCGATTTGCCACCGACATATCCGAGTAGTTCGGTCAAACAAGTCCAGAATATATATTTCCTCGCGCAATTTTCCTTTCACAAATCGCACACTTTTCAATAAATATTTCATTCCGATCATAAAAAACTTTTTCGACATATTTATCGTTATGTGCTAAGATGATTCATCGCACCGATCGAAACTAAGTAGCGAAGCGTTCAGTGAAAAATTTCTTTAGCGACGTGGTCAACGTTTTTAGATTGAAACTTCGGGCATCGTGTTTTTACTTGCATTACGTGAAAATATTTATTGACATCGAATCAACTGTAATTTATTATTTTCTGTCGAAAAATAATCATCTATCGCGAACGAAAGGGGGTAGATTTTCTATGTAACGAGACCAAGAACTTGGCGCAGAGGGCCAAGGGATGAAAGAAGTGTCTGCGATGCCGAGAACGTTGCTGAACCACTGCCAAACTTCAATTTACGTAACGATCACGCTCGTCTGTGCGTATACATACATGTGCATACAATCAACAACTCTCTTTCGTGTCCATATAGCTCTCTGCTAAGAGCGATGCTAATGCTGGCGTTTCGTGCCAGCCACATAAAATTTTCGTAAAAGTTTCCATTTTTATATTTTTTCTTCTCAACTGAACGGATAATGACTGACGAAATAAGAATCGAAAGAAAATGATGAATGCCACGAAATGCCACGAAAGTAGAAAGAAGAAAGAATGATTCGTGAGGTCCAAAAAAAACAAGAAGCAAATTAAGGAAAAAAAAATCGAAAAAAATGTGACATTGCGTCGATTCAAACTTCAGGCTGGTTCTTAGCCGAGGCTTAGAATAAAAATAATCTGTCAACCCCTGTAGCTGGTCTCGAATTCGTTGAGACAAAACGCCAGGGCATTAATGTCCAAGTAAAGCGCCACGTACGTCCGTATGCGTGTTATTCATTGGATAGGTACATAACGAAATGGCAAACACGTAGGAGTCCTCGGTAAATCATAGAAAGCCATATTCGCACAGTACAGTGATGTGCTTTATGTGCGCAACGAAGCGGCGGGTATCGTGAGAGCTTGGAAGAGCGAGAGTGCGGGCATATATGCGTCCGGTGATCGCAATAACCGCATAACTTCGGGACGAGGTCCATTGTACGATGGTATGCGTAGAGATCGGTCAACGCGCAAGAGCGACAATTGGTAGCCTCGGGGGATATATCGGTAATACGAGCGCAAGTTTATACGATGTGGTTGTACGCGTTGCGGTGAAAGGAGCTTCGAGTAAATTCGCTCGACATAAGCCTCATAAGTTTCAACCCCATTGCTGCTCCACCCGTGTATCACTATCAAGTATTTAAAGATTTCTACGTGCGTAAATTGCACGTTTGGTACAGCGACTGAGCAAGAAGGGGTAAAGGTGAAGGGACGACCGGTATGACGATAGTGACAATACCGCAGGCATTTGCGTGAGCATCCTCGAAATAATGATAAATCATACAAAGGGGTTCAACTTCCGGCGCATATTACAAACGTTTATATGTTTTATGCATGTGCAGCAATGATAGATTGGTGAAAAGGCTAATGTATGTATATTCGGCCAATTATCGTGACTCATGGCTTCGCAAATACGTCGCGCGGTCTGTTAAAACATCGGAATTCAGACAATATTGAAGTTCGCTGCGAAAAAGCATCGAAAAATGTTTATTTTTAGTAGCCAAAGTACGCGAAATATAGTCATACAGTATGTGTCGTATGTGTCAACGATAATGGGACAGTCTTTTATGCCGTACGGAAATTGAATTTTCTCGAAAAAATTGGAAAAAGTGCATTAACCGTCAAAATAATGTATAAAAATATATTTTTCGTTGGAATAGAACGATGCAAACTTTTGTATCCTGGAATTGAGTGGCCTATATCGAATGTAGGAGGTTTCTTTGAAGGGTGTTGACCAACTTTTCGCTTTGCTGCTTCGCAGCTACTCCCGGACGCGTATCAAAATGCAGGAAATATTCCAGAGACGATACCTCTCGTCGGTTCAAGAGCGTGATTAAGGGACTCGTGTTCGTCGGTGTGCGATGGCGTCGAGTTAACTTTTTTTCTCAATATTAGAGAACCATTTCGGATTAAGAAAAAATATCTGGGGAAACGATTGGTTGTTCACAGCGTTACTGTTGAAATGTAGGTCACATTTTTTTTTCTCGAGACGCGCTCACGACTCAGTGTCTAAAGATAGAACCATTAGCTTTTTTTTAACAGCGTACAAACACGTGAATTCATCAACTTCGATGGTTAATAACTCATCAGATGCTTAAACTTTGAGGTTGGCCAATAAGAGTTTCGACCTGAATTTTCACCGTCAATATAAATTAGTTTTTACATCATTGACTGGAATTCGGGAATTAGAGTCTTTTTGTTGTTGTTGTTGTTGTTTAAATTACCTTGAGGATTCGGCGATTGCGGTTCCTCGTCGTTAAGCGATTCGGTATCACTAATTGACAGTGCGGAACTTCCAAAACGGGAATCCGCTAAGTACATGAATGTCCAAACAAGACTTACCACCGGGACCCACATATTTACAATGTTAATTATTTCATGTACGCGCGACCGAGAAGAAATAAAATGGAATCGACGCGGCGAGACTAAAAATCTACGGTTACCTGCGAAACACGCCGAACAAGCATATAAAACAAATACGTTGTTGTGATTTCAAGAGGAATGAAAAAAATGCTTTTTTTTTTTTATCGAAACCCGATGATGGACAATCGTAATAAAAGATACAGCGAGTTTTCTCGATCATTGCGAATTTGCCGGAACGATTTTGATAGCCACTGGCTCCGGGCCAATACAAACTGTATATTTATTTATCCCACAATACCACGTGCTACATGAATCGTGTACAAAGGTAAAACACACGAATGAGATTGAGGCACGTGACGATACTACGCGAGCAATATAAAAGCGGAAAAAACGAACGCACACCGAAACGCCGAGTAAATATCGTCGTTGCCGATCCTCGTAAATAATTCGTATAACAAAAACTTTCAACTACGCACTACACCGAATAGCCATTTCCTTTTGGCCCATGTTTCCTCCCGAGGAAAATCGAGCCCAGAACAATAAATAATGTAAATGGAATGAAAAACGTATTACGCGCGGGCTTTACGATCCGGAAGCGCGAGATAAGCTCGCAAAAGCTACTGACAGCTTGCGTGGGCACGATTCGTGTTCGAACTGACCAATTCTTAAATTAAATTTAGCCATGTCGGACGCGCCTCGTCCTACATACGTTAAGTCACCGGTCTCTATGTCTGTGTGTGTGTGCGTGTGCGTGTGTGTGTTACAGAAATCACACATAAACATACCACGAATCAAAAGAGGAGATGGAACCTCATCAGTCACACATGTAAGACGACATTTTTATAACGAAAACACTGCCAAGGGATATTGAGCATCCGACACCTTCCCGAAGCGGCTGCTGAAAACATCGAGACTCGAGTTTATTTCTATACAGGCTAAACCGGCTTAACGAATATTAAATTCTTCGGAATAGAAATTTTTCCGAAAATCAATTTTTTTCGGCGGGCTAATTATTTTTTTCAACTTTCCATTTAATATTATTTACGCTACACGTATTTCCTTTCATTATTTTCAATCGTCCAACTTGGCCACTTGACGATATTCAATGAATCAGTGATTTTCTAAATTATACGAGCGGGAAAACATCAATAGTCAGAGACACGCAATAAGCTCACGCTGCTTTCATTTATTTCTTTTCGTGTTTGTACCCCCTGCCGCATGTTGGTGTCGAAGAGCGTAGGGCATATTGCGTTTGCGCATGTATATATAGCCGGTCACGCGCACCCACCTGATGCTAAAGCTCCTCAGAGATTCTCAACTGGCAGAAACACTCAATGGAAACAGATATCATTCATAAAAGAAGCAGCTCATCCCATCTAAATTCAACGAGATCCATGACCCAGAGAAATCATGGCACTTAAGTTCGCAGCGTTGGGCTCCAACGAAAAATACGTTCTTTTATATATTTATTGTTCAATGTCGAAAACCATGACGATTTTCGTATCCACTTCCTCTTTGGATCTTAAAAAAAAAATGGTTTTATTGTCTTGACTAAATATTAAATGAGAATTGTGAGTTCTGGTCGCAAAAAAAAAAACAGAATTTCGTTGCATGCCAACGTCGCAAACTTCAGCATTGCGAAAAATCAAATTCTTCGTAGTTTTCTCATCGTGGCTGTAATTTTGAATTTTCAAATTTATAATCATTTGATCATTCGATTGTCTGTGAATCGCTAATTAGTCTATGAAGATCCTACAGTTATTTTTCGCAGCATTTCCTCGATATGGAAATAAACAAAATACTTCGGTCAGTCACAAAGTTTCCAATTAATTTCTCAATGTTAGGAACAAGTCATTTTCTTGCGAACCTCGAACGAAAATATACAACAAAAAAGAAGAAGAAAAAATGATTGATCGCTTTTTTATTTAACGAATCCATGCGCGAGGTCCAAAAAAAGCAAGAGGCAAATTAAGAAAATAAAAATCGAAAAAAGTGACGAATAATTATGTTTCTTCTTTATTTCGTGGCATTGCGTCGATGCAAACTTCAGGCTCATACTTTATTGCGTGCCGCTCTGGCCTGTATCCGTGGAGTCTGTCGAGAAGCAACGAAATTATGGAGAATCAATTTTGAATGTGCAGCCAGAGTGAGGCGAAGAGGAGCAAGCGAAAATTGCGAGAGTGGAAAAAAAAATTGATAAAATCGAAGTAGTATCAACAGCGAGGCAAGTGGCAATTTTGAGACACGTTAAACGGCTTCTGTACCAGATTTGCGTACAATGTCTGACGATTCAGAAAGTAAAATGAAAAGAGTAGCTGCCTGAGAGAGCGGCCGCGTTACATATCTATAGGGAGAGGATTCTCCACCCGCGAGGAAACGCTTTTCAAGCACAGACTCGACGATTTTCGCGATCGTTCGAGATCGAGTGCGTTTTTTACTCTTCGAAAATGATCGCTGCCTAGATTCTGAGCCTCTTGGCTGAGTCGAGCTTTCTTGAAAAGCGAGAACCCAATTTACGTTTTCCTGGCAAAAAAGTTCGAGTACTAAAACGACTTTTGTCTTGAAAATTTTTACTCCCGGATAGTCGAATTCTGTCAATCCGAGTATCTTGACACTCGACTAAACATATTTTATCAATTTTTCAAAGAAATTCTCGAAGAGACGATTCGTTCGTGACGTCGATTCGAATTCAGAAAATAAATTCCGACAATATTTCCGGAAAACGTATCGTTAACAGGGAGAGTATACTTCTGGTCACAAACGAACGAGAGTCAAGCTGACCGTGATAATTGCGAACACGTGGAGTGTCAGTTGCTGGGAAAGAGCAAAGGAAAACGCGAGCCACTGAATTTATAAAGCGTTTTGTACGAACTGACGGGAAACTACTACAATCAGGAATCACCTCATTTGTTTCTGCTCCGATGTATTTCTGTGTGTATACAGAAAGTTCGGTTTGTACTTAATACAGAATGGATATCTGTATTTTAATGCACAAGCCTACGCAATAAAACGTTGAATCAACGTCAATACACCCTTTCGAAATGAACGAACAGCTTCTCAAAGCTCCGGAGATAGCTTTCGATCCCTGTACACATTCTTCCAGTTATAAAGCTCATATGTGTGCTCCTTGTATACATGCGGATATTTGCGCTGTACAACCCCATGTACGCGGCCTACTTTCCATTCTTGAACTCTCTACGGCCAACCGCACGCTATACCATTGCCTGCTCGCGTACACCACCAAACTTCTATTTTCCATCCTTTCTTTTTAAATCTACACTCTACGCTTCTTTACCCAACAAAAGAATGCACAATGAGACAAAAAAATGGTCCATTTTTGAGGCAAAAAAAAAGGCATAACATTGAAGTCCGCAACGTTGGGTTCCCACGAAAAATACTTTTTGTATCCAATCTTTGTTCAATATAAAAAATCATGATAATTTTCGTGCCAATTTCGTTTTTCGATCCAATAATAAAATTTGTTTATGGTCCTGATTTATTATCGAATAAGAATCTTGCAAATTGAATTTCGTTGCATTCCAACGATGCGAACTTCAACATCGTAAAAAAGCATTGCACTGGTTGGATAAAAGTTCAACTTTCGCGATAATAGTATGTAAAAGTTGATACAAAAATCAAATTAATTGGCGGTGAGTTCGTGAGGAAATTTCTTCGATTTTTATATTTTTAGGGAATGATAGTCATTCGCTATAGATTTTCGAGCTCCTCCGCTTGGAAATGTCAAGACTTTTTTATTCACGAAAGATAATGTAATATTTGATTTATGCTCTGAGACGTGATAGTGCTTAGGACGAGTATGGGTTCCGAGGAAAAATATGCAGAGTCGTGAAATTGAATCCTATCGTTCTTATCGAGGTTTCTTTCTCTCGTTTCGTTGAGTTTATCGCGATTGTTTTTTTTTTTGAGGGTTTGCATGGCTCGAATCTCGGGGACTCAGCGATCGACGACGGAGCTTGGTTCTCACCGGTTTGCATTTTTTTCTTCCCCAGGCAGATTCCGTTTCACTTACGCACTGCGACTTCCAGCGGCAATATTCTACGAAGTTTCTTGCCAGGCAGTTCTTTTTCGTTCATTGTTTCTTTTTTTTTTTTCATTACACTAGAAATCTTGTGCGCTCGGTCAAGCGTAGAAAGGTTTCGAAAGGTTTCGACCGTTTTCACAAAAGCTTTTAAAAAAGTAAATATTGCATTTTAATATCGTCGAGGGCTCAACCAGCGAGAAGTTTTGCTTTTGGCGCGCTGACCTCTTTTCAACTAATTTTTTTTTTATCTCAAATTCTACATCAACGGACGAAATCGAATTATAATTTTTTTTTCCTACCATCTGACGAAAATTGGACATTCATAATGGACGAATAATCGAATTTGCATGACGAATAATCCATTTTCGAAAAAGCATTTCTCAAAAAAAAAACAAATTCATTTCTTGTTTTGTCTTTGCGGGGAAAATGAATGACGATGAAGTTTGCATCGATGGAATGCAACGGAATTAATGAATTTCAAGGAAATATTGCCGAGATACCAAAAATCCAATAAAAAATAGTGAATGGATAAAAAAATTTCGTTGAATTCCAACGATGCAAACGTCGATGTCATGAAAAATTAATGGATTTGTTTTTATTTTTTACATCGAAACTGTAACGAAAATATTTCGATTTTGCTTCCCGCCGATACAGTGCTTTTGGGTTCCACATTTGGACATTTTATATCGAAACCGAAAGCCTCAATTTCCCAGGAAAAATTTCATTGAATTCAAGCGGCAAGAAAAATGAATATTTTCCGAAACGTTTCAGCGACAGGAGCTTCAGAACTTTCGGGATGAGTTTATGAGGAAACGAAAACAAGAATGTAAAGTGCAATATTCCGGACATGTGGAAGCTGACGAATAAAAGTTCATGTTGTTTTTGGTCGACACCCAGTGAATGGAAGCTTGGCCTAAATTCTCACGAGGTTTCCGCAGACTCGAAGAGTCCTGACGGAATCGCATGCATGCGCGGCCTATAACGTACGAGGTCTGACAGGTCAAATCAATGACGTCCTAAAAATCGTGGATTTTATGGCATGGAAGTTTGCAACGTTGGGACGATGTTGAAGTTCGCATCGTTGGAATGCAACGAAATTCTATTTTTTCCTTGACTCGAGTGCAAGATTTTCATTCAATAATTAATCAAGACCATAAAACAATCTTTTCTATGGATCTTAAGACAAAATTGGTACAAAAATTGTCATGATTTTTTTAATCGAACAAAGAATGGACAGGAAAAGTATTTTTCGTTGGATACGCTCGGGTTCAACAATAAAATGTCTTTTCCTATTAATTGTTCCGTTCAAGTTCAAAAAATCACGATAATTATCGTACCAATTTTGTGGTTCTGATGCTAAAAAAGATCGTTTTATCATCCGGACGAAATATTGGATTGAAATCTCGAGCGCTGCTCGAGAAACAACAAAACTTCGCTGCATTCCAACGTCGATTTTTATATGATGCGAATAGAAATGATGTACAACACAGAGCAATAACTACGAAACGAATATGTCGTTCCAGAATTTTGAAATTCGTCGCAACTTTACCATCCATTTTGTCTTTGAATTCTGAGAAAAGATCGTTTTATGCTCCTGACCAATAATTGAATAAGAATCTTCAGCTCGCCTCAAGAAAAACCAGGATTTCGTTGCATTCCAACGATGCAAACTTCAACATTGTAGAAAAAAATGACCTCGTCCAAATGCGACCAGATTTAATAGTAAGAGAAAAAACCTGCAGTATCCTTGAGACTGTCTACATCGCGAGATTAGAAAAAGAATAAACTGAATAAAAAGGGAAAAAAGATAAACGTTGGAAGCCCTCGAAAGCGCCAAAATTATTGCGTTATATTGGCAGACGCCCAATCGAATATAAGAAGGTATGTGTATCTACGTTCAGACATACTTATGCATTTATATACACGATTCTCTAAACGTATGGATTGTTGCAACACGATTTTGGCCTACATAGTAAAAAATAGTTGGAATCACGGCTTGCGTCTAGTCTCATTTGTTTTTTTATTCGTACGTTTATTATGAATTCAACGTGATAATAATAGAAGTCGTCTTCGTAGCTCGTCAAGTTCGAGGACGATAGGAAGATTGGGTCGTGCACGCAAGCTTTGAATATTCAAAGTATTCAAAATGACAACGAAAGCTGAACAGGGAGAGAAAGAGAGAGAGAGAGAGAGAGAGAGAGAGAGAGAGAGCAAGCTGACGCTTGGTCAGTGTGAGAAAGCAACGTTTACATCCGATTGTTTGGAATGGAGGTCATCGTAGTGCTCTGGGAATCGACGTGTAGGGTGGCAAGTTACGGGAGAGCGAGTCAGCGAGCGAGAGGAGTGTGGGGGGTGTGTTCGGGGTGGGGGAATGGAATGGACGTTCGAGCCGTCACAGCTGATCGGCTAACTTGCAGAGAATTATTGCGGATTTTCCATTTAGAGAAAGAATAAGTTTCTTAGGAACGACGAATAAGATTTAAAAAATAAATTTTCACGAAAAATTTGAGGCATATATTGTCGAAAATAAAAAAAAAAGTTCGTCACATATTTCCGAGAAAAATTGTCAGTGACCTCTTTTTGTTCGAAGGTCAAAATCGGTGGCTAAGGAGTAAGGACCAGAAAAGGAAGGCGTGGAAAAATATGAAAGTCAAGGATAAATCATGAGGGAGATTTGATGAAATGATAAAATGACGAGGGAAGGATTAATTGAAAAAAAAAAAGAAGAAATTGGATGAATTGTTGGGAAACTTAAAAATACTCCATAATTACGAGAGCTTACCACCTTGTTTACGGACGGGCATTTTTTTCCAGTCGATAATCGGTAATACACAGTAAGAAGGAAATCCACGAAGCGTGTGACAGCCGAGGGGGAAGATGTAGTGCGTGCGAGAGATAAGTCTAGTTACGCATTTATACACACATGCGTATGTGTGCGCGAGTGCAAAGGAGCACGAAAAACGTGTTTCGAATCACCACCGTCGAGGATATCACGATTAAAAAGAAAAACACAAATTCACTGAAACACACACGCACTCGCGATTACCGAAAAAAAAGACCTTATAACGCGCGCACGACACAGTTGCTCCTTTTGTTGTGTTGTTCGATGGATTCTCAGAAAAGATTGATTTTCAATGGTATTTTGTGAGCGCTCGATTCTATTTCCTCGAATTCTTTATTTTTCGGGAGACACTCAATCCCCGAGCCTCAATATTGACGCACACGTTTATTTTTCTTTCCCTCTTGTATGCTCCTACTACTTGAGCTTTTGGAGCTTTCGAGCGCTTTCGAAAGAGAAGACACTCAGGCGCTGGAACGCAAAGCGTCTCCTGCTTCAACGAGGGTTCGTTAGAGGGTTAAAGCAAACGATGAAAAAAAAAAAAACAAACACGAGCCCAGGTGAACTACGCGACGAGGACGACACGGACAACGACCACGACCACGACGACAGACGACAACGACGACGACGACAGAGCTACGCGGAAAACCGAATATAAACACATACGCGCGCGCGACCACGGGCAATATGGCGTCACCGCGGTTTTAGCAGCCGGAAAAACTGACGGGGAGACTGACTGTCCGCGATAGTAGCGCTCCCCCTCCCTCCCGCAACTTCTCCCGTGACGTCAGTCTTCGCCAAGGGTGGTACACGCCAGAGAGAAATTTTAGCGTTGTCCAATCTCTACTCCGCCGCAAAGGAAAACTCAAATTCGCGAATTACAAGCTTCTATTTATGACGCGCCTCCACGATCATTCGCAATCCAATTGCTCTCGATTCTTTTATTTTATCTGATGGTTTATTATTTTTTTGTTCGCACCAAGATCGGCGGTGTAGTTATTTTCAGGGTGGGAAAAGCTCCCCTTGTCGTTTCAGCGCTCCGAGCTTGGCGATACTACCGAACGGCGTCAGCAGCCGTTGGACACTGTTCAAACGCCATCTTGCTGAAATTCCCCACGACGCGTTATCACGCATCTCGCGCAACTCCCCTGTCAATCCACCCCTGCTAAAAATAAGGGATGACGACAACAACCCTCCCCCGTTGCTCTTTGTCCGTTTCTCAGTCGATATCCAAGTGCCTACAGCTTCCTCTTATATCGACACGTATTATATAATCACTGTAGTCTCAGCTAAGAAAACCCGGGAGCTCTTATCGATTATACGCATGAATCGTTTGGTGTTTGTTTGGTAATCAATGGTATCGCATTCCGATTTTTCCGTAGTCTGTATGAAAATCGTATATTCTTGATCTCCGGGAAGCAATCAAAATTTCAACGGTCGAATTAACTTCGAAATGAAAATTATGAAGATTTTTCTCAGAGAACAGAATTCTAGACGACACGTAGACCTGAAGCCTTTCATAAGAATTTTATTATTTACTACAGAGTAGGAAGGTGAAAAAACTTTGTACCACTCGTTAACGTTTATAGTATAGTATTTTATTATTATTATTTATGTATATAAACAAATATTTGTATATGTTTGTATATATATAACGTGTGCACATTTATCATTATAGTATCTTAATTTGATGCTCAAGCGCGACAATGAATTTGCCATTATAGTTGGACAATGATGATGAAACGCGGCGCGATGTAGTTGATATTTATTTTTTCTCACATTCATTTAGTTCGTGTGCCTGACGTTTTGCTTTTGGGTTTGTCATTAATGAGCCTGATTATTACGTCTGCCGCGACGTTTGCGACCGCCGCCGCCTCCGCCACCGGGTTGGCGTCCCGATGCTGCCCATTGTTCATAAAATCGTTCAGCTTCCAACCATTCCTGATATTTGTACCACCATTCCTCCCACTTGACGTAATCGTCGAGCGATAAATCGCGCAAGTATCCTCTCGCTTTGTAATAATCGTAACGGACCCTCACGTCGTTCCAACAATCAAGACCTCGAGGCCCTTGAGCCAACAACGACTCCGGGTAGTGGCCCGGTGGCGGAGACTCGTATCCCAATCGTGCAATCCTCTCCTCACCCTCGATTACTACCTTCATCGCGTTTTCACCGTCTTTCGTTATACGCATGTTCTCCATGTCTCGTCGGTCGACACTCCACTGAGCCATTTTACCGAATCTGCAATTTTTTTTCAATTCTTCAATCAGCCATTTCGTTGGATAAACAAAATCATTTCTCAAATGAAACTGAGAATGGATTTACAATGAAGAGTTCTCCCGGGAGGTATTGAAATATTTTTGGGCACCCAGCAAATGAAATTATTGACCAACGCGTAGTTTGTTCAATCGAATCAAAACAAGATTCGTTTGTATAACTCATACTGATCTTACCGCTCGGAAAGAGTCATTCGCGGAGGTCCAACATGCGAATTATTCGACGAGCTGTCGCTGTCCTCGCTGGGTGAGGATTCCGGAGGTGGATGAACCATCTGAGGAGGTCCATGGCCCGAATGTGTTTTTTCAACTTTCACGGGTTTTCGCATCTGAAAAGTAAAGCCAAACATATGTTATCTTCGTTCGCTCGCTTCCATATTTTATCATCCAAATGTCTGGCTTTTGTCCACATGCCAAACTGACTTCGTTCGGCCAACTTCGTCGAGAGGAAACTCAACAATACAGACTTGAATACGAAAACATGACTTTCTTTTTTTCTGGCCAACACAAACACTTCGTTTGAATGATGGAGTGTTTTTCCTTCGATGGAGCAAAAAAGTGAATTCTGCGTATTTACACAATTACATTCAAATTCCGTTTCTCGTTCATGTGAAAATACAAAAACTTTGACACTGAACTTCTCAACGTTGGGCTCCAACGAAAACGATTTTTGTAAATTAATTTTTTGTTCAATTTCAGAAATTGTGACAATTTCCGCATGGATTTTGTCTTTAGATCCCAAAAAAATATCGTTTTATGATCTAGGACTAAATATTGAATAAGAATCGCGAGATCCAGTAAATAAAACCAGAATTTCGTTGCATTCCAACCATGCAAACTTCAGCATCGTCAAAATTTTGGGTTCGGGCGATTCTTTGCATTGGTCTAGCTCTCTCGAAAGGTGTTGACAAAAATTTTGCAGATAAATTTTAACCAACGGAGCGACTAAGATCGCCTCCATCGCATTGTTCTCCACCAAATTGAGAAAATAGCGTCGAAAATTCGGAGCCATTAGCATCGTTGGGATGCGAAAAATATTTATCTTCATTTTCGGAAAACATAGAAGAGAGAAAATGGATAATAACTTGCGTTGTCTTACAACTTTGCTTTGAATGCGATATTTCCTCGATGGATCTTACCAAAGGAATAGGTTCTGGTACGCGGGGATCTTCGGGCATTCGTCCATGATGTTTTTCCTTGCGTCGAGCTTTGGCGGCTTCTTTTTCTTTGAGAATTTTATATTCTTTTTGATGTCGAGTGGGTGGTTGGGGAGCATTGGGAGGTGTACGAGGACGGGGTAACGGCGGTGATCTCGGTCGAGCGCGTTGAGGCACCGGACCCCTAGAACCGGAGGCACCAGCCATATCTTTTGGATGGCCTCGTTGTCGAAGAGGGCTCATCGATCGCGAGCGTGAACGAGATGGCGGGGGTACGCGACGACGTTGGTTCGGTTGTTCTCTCGGTGAACACACGGAGCACGATCGATCGGAACAAGTGCTACCGGAGCTCGGGCTCCGTGCTGGTCTCGATCTCGTGTGCGAACGATCTCTTGGCGACCGTGGACTTCGAGCCCTTGGGCTCCTCGGCCGTGGGCTGTGAGGACTTCGTGGTCTCGGGCTTCGAGGACTACGGGGATGTCCTCTGCTTGATTCACCACCGCCTCCGCCACTTCCTCCTCCTCCCCCACCGCCAGTACCTCCTCCACCGCCTGCTGCACCTCCGGCATACAGCTCCTTGTAACCGCTGTGTCTCCATCTGTTTGGATCGCGCTCTTCGACCTCCAACAGTTTTTTGTTCCAATAGCTCGATTGTGACTCTCGAGCTTTTCTCACGAGACTGTCAAGCTCACGTCTCTTCCCCGAAGACTCTCCATGATTTCTTGGCTGCGCCGCGCTTGTGTCCATTCGCATCTTGCTGGAACTTCCGCCGCTAGGGCCTCTCCTGCGACCTTCATAGTCTCGAGACATTGCTGCAAAGATTTAAAGATGAAACATTATTTTCCATCACCACATTCGTACCATTTCCAACGGAACGCACATGGGAACTGTTCATTTTTAGTTCAAGCTCAAACTTTATTGACATATACTTTCACAAATTCATGACACTGAAGATCGCAACGTTGGGCTCCAACGAAAAATACCTTTTTCTATTAATTTTTTGTTCAATTTCAAAAACCATTCATTGTTTTGACTGAATATTGAATAACAATCGTGAGTTCTGGTCACAAAAAAAAAACAGAATTTCGTTGCATTCCAACGATGCAAACTTCAACATCGTACAAATTCTCCTTGCTAAGTTTAACCGATAAGAATTGTCGAATGAATACAATATAATTACCTGGTGAAAAGTTCAACAGCAAACTTCAATGAGAAAGAACCGGTTGATGCAGAAGATCCAAACTCCTGCGAGAGCAGTGAACACGTTAGTTGTCAAAACCTGACTGGCTGTTGTTTGTTTATTTGTTTTTTTTTGCTCATTCTTTTTATTCTTTAAACGATAAAAAGATCGATGGTCCACGAGAAGATAGCTCGATCCTTGAAGTTTTTTTTGTTACACGAAAGCTCGAACAGGATGCCTCCTTTGCGTACCTGTACCTTGTTCGTTTGGTATACGATCGAGAACCAAAATCCAACAGGGTAAATGTTGGAGCGGAGCAAGATTTAAATATAACAAGAAATTTACCCGGAAAATCAACGATTTCTGAGAAGAATTTTTGAAAAACGGAGAAGATTTTTTGTTGTTGAGGATTGTCATGGGCATTACCGACCGTTGCCTCAATGACGCGTTATCGCCGCCCGCGCGATCTCCGTCCGTCGTACGTGGAGAAGCGATATTTTTTTCATCATTTTCTTTCCGACAAACAAAGAGCATTACGATACCGATTTTTTCGATTTATTAATTTGTTCTCGGGTTACTCGATCTCCCGGTCACCCGGGCCCGCAGCAGGCCATTTTGGGCGGGTGTATAACACGGCGGGTTCATTTTCTCACGTTGAGAATAGTTTCCGAATTTTATCACCCACAACGGACGACGCGTTGCGTTTCGCGGAACGCGCTTCGATTCGTTCTCAAAGGATCGCCAACGAACGAAGCAGTTCGCGACGACTCATGGTATACGCGACGACGACGACGACGACGGCGACAAAGCTGCATTTTTTTTACGAATACGAGGCCCGAATGCAGCGTTAAATCCGACTCCGAAAATCTCGACATCGCTCGAATTCCACGACGCGCAAAGCGATATCGAGATTTTATCTCCGATTTTATCTCCGACGATCAAACGGCATACGTTCGTTATTTTTTTTCTTGCCGTCTTGCAACGGCGTAATTTCGCAACAGTACGCGCGCGATACTGGCGTCCCTTTCATTTTTTCTTGCTTCTCATGATACACACCTTTTCTCCGCACTCCTGAATATCAATAACAGTAAACAAGCAGATTTAAACTATTTAATAAATAACCAATGATGCTTAGTCAAGGTTTGACTGTTGGAAATTCTCGACACCAATGAAAAAAACTCGCGATCTTTTTCTCCGTGTGTCAAGAGCGTCAATGGAGACTCAAGAGACACTGGAGCAAAACAACGAATATCGACGAAGTTCTCTTCTTTTAATCGGAATGCCAATGCGTTTCCACTCGACAAATTTATCATCCACCCCCACCCCCGCCCCCGTCGAGAAAAACAATCGGGTCGTTCGATTTTGTTGCGAACGAGACGAACAGGGCGTTTTCTCGATATATTTATGTATACAACGCATATATTCACGATTCAAGCCCACCCCTCTCTTTTTTTCTCTTTCTTCCTCTCTGCACCCCCCTTCAATGAAAGGAAACTCGTAATAACGACACTCACGTATCTCACCCGGTCAAAACGCCAACTCGCATTGTCCGCCACACGATTCTTGTCTAATTAGGTTCTTTTTTTTTCTTTTATTGATTTTTCAATGATCACACTTGTCGAAAGTCGAAATTGGCTTCACGTCCGCTTGCCAGCTCGTACATACACTGATACACAAAATGGTGACGGTAATTGCTGCCCTCCTCTGCCTTGCTCGCGCTATCCAAAAAGACAAGCTTTCCAACTCTACCGACAGATGTCCAAGCTTCTCTCGCGTCCAGAGCAGAGCCCCAATCCAATCTTTACCGACCGTGCACCAAACGGATCATCTTAGAAAAAGGTACACCGTGGATCGACATAATAACCATGCCGTATGACATTTCACGGCTCTCGGAGAATGATTAAAACAAATTAATCCAGCCCAGATGACGAATCTAACGTCAGAAAGATAAATTTGTATAGGTTTGAATTATTTTTCGATTCCATTGAGAACGTGTGTACTGACTAACAAGAGATGGCAGCACGGGTAAAAAGTCAAAAAATTCACCACCAGCCGGCGCAACCGTAACTTCCTGCATGCCGAATTCTTTTCTTTTTCCCTCGGATAACCTAACGTGTCTGTCGGTGTGATAAACAATCACAAATCGCAGGTAATCTCGCATAATAAGAGTGCATCGATCGCAAAACCGTAGCTCAATTTGAACTTGAACAAATTTCCATTATTCCCCAAGTGTTATTTTCCGGTAATCCTCAATTTTTCAAGCTCCCGTGGGTGTTGGAAATTCGTGCGTGTAGAGTGTCGGCTTGAGTGCTCGTCTCCATTTTCCCACCAATTTAACTGATCCATTCGCCTCGAATAACTATCAACAAACTATTATCGCGACTTACGATCCCATATTCATTTTTATGTAATTTTTTAAAAATTATTCAATTTTCACTCGCAAAATTAACCTCTTCTCCCACGATCTCATTGTCAAGTGATATTAATGACAAGTGTCTCTTCTTCCAGCCATGGTTCGCATGAATGTACTCAGTGATGCCCTGAAATCAATCAACAATGCCGAAAAGCGTGGCAAGAGGCAAGTCCTTCTGCGACCTTGCTCCAAAGTCATCGTCAAATTTCTCACTGTCATGATGAAGCACGGTGAGTTATGGATAAACCAAAAAAAAAGTTCCACAATGAATTATTTGCATCATATCAAAATCGTTATATTCAAAATCCATCGTATGATCGACTAATCAATCGTCTTACGATTCTCAGGCTACATCGGAGAATTCGAAATCGTCGACGATCATCGCAGCGGCAAAGTTGTTGTTAATCTTTCCGGAAGATTGAACAAATGCGGTGTCATCTCACCAAGATTCGATGTACCGATTACGGACATTGAAAAGTGGACCAACAATCTACTTCCCTCCCGTCAATTTGGGTAATTATTCTTGATTTTTATTGATCGTGCATTATTTTGCCTTTATCCATCAGAAAATGATAAACAATCGAATTTCACATAATTTTTTTATCATTCTGCAAGTGATTCGTCCCTAAAAGGCGCTTTTTCATTTTTATTCGAATGCAGGATGATGCAAAATATGACTTTTTATAACTTACCAAAATTATGGAAATTTGGAGCATTGAATTTTATTTTTTCCCCCATTTCCATGCATATAAGTTGTGAATTTTTGCTATTTGAGGAAATGGTACAAATTTTCCTGAATTTATAAGGATTTTTGGGACAAAATACAGAACGCAGAAAAATTTTGGAAGTGAAGTTTATGAAACGCATTCAGTTTCTAACTTGAATCTCATTCTCACGATAGTTTCCAGGTGAAGCAACAAATTTGCTCAATTAATCAGAAAAAAATTGACTGTCAACATTGCTTTTTACAGATACGTCGTTTTGACAACCAGTGGTGGAATCATGGACCACGAAGAGGCGAGGCGGAAACATTTGGGAGGAAAGATCCTTGGATTCTTCTTCTAAAATTTTTATTAAATGAAAATGTAAAAAAAACAAAATTCTGTTTGTATCGACTAGGACAATAAACGGTTGATGCAAATGAAATTTGATTTCGCAATACCATACATAAAGAAAATAAACTATCACTGATTTTTCCTAATTTCGCGAATAATTGTCAAAGCATTGTTACTTCTAAAGGAGAATAACGAGGAATTCGAACATTTAGAAAATATAGGGATCGTGAAAAAAGCGAATTCTGTCCGAGTAAGAAGTTGCCGGTTCGGAAACCATTGGCGAACGATGGAATTTTTTTAAATAATTGACACGTGAGGAAAGTGCGTTTATTTTTCAAGTTTTTTTTTCAAGATTTGTACCCAAAAATCAACGGAGACTTCGAATGCTAGAAAGTAACGAGATCGAGGAAAAAGCGAACTTTCCCGAACAGAAGTTTGTCGATTCGGAAGCCATTTATAATTGGCGAACGATACAACGACGATTTGAAAAATGAGTGACAATTGAGTAAACGCAAAGTGAGTTTTCGTTTGATATTTAAGAACTTTGATCATATTCCATCTTTGGACAAAAATGAGCGCGGAATTCCGAACCGATTGATATTTGCGAAAGGAGAAACTGGAAAAGTTGTCGAGTGTTATGAATTTTATTTAATTTTCGTAAAACACCGTAAAAGAATTTCGAGTATCGGAAAATCGCGTGAGGTGTCATTACTTTGTGGTTCCGAATGCGGTCGACGGTCGGTAATGAAACAAAATATGAACATCGATCCCTTAGGGTCGCGGCATCGCCTAATTGTGGCGTGGATCACAATAGATGGCGACACTGGGGCACTTTCCATGTCCTTTTCAAATATTCTCAGCCCCACTGGAAGGAGCACCGTTGTGTGCCGCTTGGCGCTTGCTAGGCTTCGCAGTAACGCGCTTCGAGCCACGATTTCGAGTTGCATTCCATCCGTCGAGCGGAGCGTTTGACGGTTATGAAACTCAAACTGTGTGCATGTCACGATAAACGGAGATCGGAGTGTAGACAAACTCGCTAGGAATTAAGTTCGACAGTTGTGAAAGGATTTTCGAGTGTTACAAATGTACGAATAAAACTACGGGATCGGTATCGGATCGTCGTCGATCGTGAAAAGGAAAAGGGCTTTTTAGTGTGCAAGCAAAGGTGAGCGCGCCCGTCTCTTCCCCTCTCCAGGGTTGCCAGGTTGTGAACCAGGTGAACGCGACTCAAAGTTTACTAACTCTCGCGTACTCCTTTATATTTGAACGCCGAAATAAACGTGTATATTTTCTTAGAAATTTTTGTCCAAGCGATTCCTCGAATTGTCGATTTTGTCTTGGAAGCCGCACAACATTGTTGACGATTTTTTTTCGATGGCGTATTATATTGCCACGATGTTGTAGCCTATGTAACATAATAGATACGAAGAATCGAACTGTCCGGTGAAATACTTGTCGACTTGGTTATCGAGTTGCTCCACTTTAATTTTTCTGACATAGTTAACGATGGATCGTTATTATTGTTGTTATCATTGTCGTGCGTTGGATCGCTCGCGACTGTGGGACAGATTGATCGGCTATGGTGTCACGATTACGCGATGAATATTTTTCCTCGCCCCCTTCACAAACTCAAATAGTTCGTCCTTTATCCACCGATTTTGTTTGTTATTCCTTCTTTCTTTCTTACGCCTCGTACTGCCCGTTTTTACTGTGATATTTCGTGTATCTTGGCGAGTGTTTTCATTCGCGACAGTGAAGAGTTATCGGATCTGAATCGGTGACTAAAAATAGTAAACAATCGAAACAATGATGGGAAGAATTAAACAACATTGGGAAAAGGTCGGATGTGAAACGTGCGAGTGATCGTCGAGTGTTTTTTTTTCTCTTTTGACGAGAAGCATCGACGAATTTTAAGTGTCGCCGATTGTAGTGAAAAAAAAACACATAAAGAGAGCGGTGGATCGCGCGTCTCCCGCGACAGCTGTGGGAATAATAGTGCACGACTCCTGTGGATTTGTAACATGGGTTTACCAAAGCATCCGAGGGAACCAGCCGTCAGGCCCGTCACCGGTATCCTCAACCTTGCCAGTCTCTTCGTTTTTTTCTTTGCCTCCCTCGCTTCCAATACGGGAAATGCCTACGCTTCCGGTGAGTTGCTTTCTGTCTTCTTTTTCCTATATACCTTGAGAAAAAGTCATCAGTTCGACGAAAAAACCTTACGTTTCGGATTCCATTGAGAGCCTGCGTTACCGATCACGACGCGCCAGTGTTGCTGTTATGGCGGCTCGGAATTTACTCCTATATACAGTGAATTTCAATTATTGGTATTGAATGACGCGCAATATCGAGTATCGATTGTGTTGAATTTTAATCCCGCATTAAGGAGGTTGGATCGCGGCATCAAAGTAATGAGAATTTTATTAAATTTGGTGACAACATTCTTCGGCATCAATTATATACAAACATAAACTTTGTAGAAATTTTTCCCACATGTTTGTTAAATCGAAGTTGTTATGCACGAGATGTGTGTAAACTCCATGGGTATACACGTGAACTCTAGTGTTCGATAACTCGAATAGTATGGGGTAAAAAAATTTGAATAAAAATTATATCGTCGTATATATTATTGAAGAAATGATCCTGAAGTTTGCATCGACGCTATGCCACGAAATTAAAAAAAAAAAAATGGTTCGTCACCTTTTCTTGTATTTTTTTTTCCTTAATCTGCTTCTTGCCTTTCTTAGATCAATTTGCATACTTCAGGCTCATTTAAATAATGTATTTACTAAATTTGATTGATTTCTCGTTTTTTGGAAACTTTTTATGTTTTTAACATGGTTTAGCTGACAACATTGTATAGTTGTGATCCAGCCTCCGTAAGGGCATATGGAGAGCTCAAAGATCGTTTCTTAAATTCTTCGAGTGCACAGCTCCTTGTGCATTTTGGGTCAATGTGACGTTTTTTTATCTAAATTATCCATATTTCATGGCCCTAAATTTGATTTTCGACGAAAATTAAATGCCAAAAAATTTGTTGCCATCGAATGCTAGAGAAACGGTGACAGAAAATTGTCCGGGTCAAGACGACCCAGTATGGCAGTCAAAGGGTTAAAAATGCTTCGATTTTCGATCCAAAACTCGATGACACTTTGCAAATATTAAATATCTAAATCAGCGGAATTTAAATGTCTCTTCAGCCCTCGAAAGCGTTTTTCTCAATTTTTTTTCTTTTCCAAATAAAAGAAACGACTCGTAATTTTTTTCTCCGATAAAGTTCGTCCCACACGTTTCTCTTCGATTGGATTTTTTTGACGGACAATCCGAGGCCGAACTTCGAGAGAGAATCTGTAGAAGCCGAAAATCGAGTGAACATTTTCTCAAACTTTGGCAATTAATCGCACAGTCCAATTGCTCTCGGTCGGTTCTCGTTCGCGATCTGCGTTCAAACATTTTTCACAGAGAAACCGTTCGGCACATTGGATCGTTAGAAGCCAATGGAATTCTATTATTTCGATACAGCCAAGAGCCAAATTTTCCTGCAGTTTTTCTTTACGGATTCGGACAAAAAAATTTCACTACGTGACTTCCGGTCCCGGAGGAAATAATTTCGTTTGATTGTTTTTTTTTTTTTTTTTTTTTTTTTTTTTTTTTTTTTTTTTTTTTTTTTTTTTTTTTTTTTTTTTTTTTTTTTTTTTTTATTTCTTTTTTTTTCTGTCTTTTCCCCTTGTACCGGTTGGAACGTAATTCACTCGGTTCTGCGTGCCGGAGCACGGCAATCGTGGGAGTATTTTACGTTTTCCGCTGCTTCTGTGTATAGTACGACAGAATTCTCATTGTCGTGTATTTCAGTGCGTAGGACTTTGTCTATCGAAAAACGCGTAATGTTCTCTAGTTTTTTTCATCGCATTTTTTGAGTCGATAATTTCTCGCCGAAGCTTGTAAGTGGATCACCAGAAAGGAGAAAAAAAAAAGCAGAAAAAGTGAGTCGATTAATTTTCACTCTCGTAGCCCCAATTGAATCTAATTATCCAATTTGAATAGAAAATAATTATAAAAAAATAAAAATATTAATAAAATTTGAAAATGTCTTAAAAATCAGAATAAAAAACAAAAATGTTCAGTAAAAATGAATGGAAAATAAAACCGAGTCCATA
>JAPYYS010000174.1:73149-265412 GCA_030522525.1 Campopleginae sp. 14b
ATAATAATAAAAAAGAATTATTCACATTTGTTGAACTCATTTTTCGAAATCTCCGAGAATTGGACAATTTTGGGAACAGCCGGAAATGCAGAGTTACGAAAAAATCTCCGCAGTAAAGACCGAACGAGGAACCCCGTTGAGAAGGAGGTTATGTCTCTTAATTGGGATTTATTACGAGTGTTAATCCGGTCCAATTGGTGAGAACGAAGTTAAAACGTTGACCTCTCTGAATGCGAGTGACGCCCGGTCTTTCTGCATGGCGTCGGTGTTCAACTGTACACACAGAGTATGCTGCACTTAAGCCTTGCTGCTTTTGAAGCACGTGCCGGCGCGTGTCCTCCAGATACACAACCGACATAACCAGCCTATAATACCCTGAACACAACGCCCTCTTTCACTTGCCTTTATTCGCCCCATACCCATGACTCATTTCTGACTATTTGCTTTTCCTTATCAACTTTTATCACCTGGAGACTCCATCCGAGATAAATTAATAGGGTTATGAATACTCGATTCAACGAACGCGATGTTTTTCATTGCATAAACCCTTTTTCCATAGAATCAATGCTTTATTAACGGAGACACGAGTAATCGGCCATTTCGATAACGCATTTCATTTAGAGTGAAGCGACCGTTGGATTTTCAAGGACCATTAACCGTACGAAATTAGTTTTACGTGCAAAAAATGAGCAAATGGTTAAAATGTAAAAATAAGTCACTGGCTCACTGACGCGGGCCTTACGCGCGTCCTTCCTTCAGTTTCACTCAGTTTTATTGATTATTATTGAATTTCTAGCAATGTTGAAAAGCGCCAAGGGCTAGCTACGATTTGGTGCAGCATGCAAAAGCCAGTAGAGACTCTTGGCTGTGTCTGCTCAGGGTGATGATAGGCGATCGATAAGGTTCGATGATACTCCCTGAAAAATGGCGTGTTACAGAGGTTTTATCGTGTTCGAGTATCTTAGGCCACGAGTGTGACGATCCAGAGCATGAGTTTGTTCGCTTTTTCTGTATAGGGAAAAACGTCGGGACGTACAATATGTTGGGACTCGGTATCAGCGGAAAGAGGGAGGAGTACGAAAGAATAGGAGAAAATACGTGAGAGAGAGAAAGGTTTTATAGAGACTGACGTGTATAATACTTGTTCGTAGCGCGGTATCTATCACTCGCGTCAGCTCTACGCGGCGAAACACAATGGAGGACAAGGGCCTTTACCCGTTCTTCGAGTGCTACCGCCGCTTTCTCTCTCTCTCTCTCTCTCTTTCCTCTCGATGGCTCCCTCCTCCTTCCACCGCAGCTTTCCAGATCTCACCTATACTCGTATTTGCCCCTTTCCCTTCCATCCCTACTCCTCCCAAACACGTTCGTCTCACGTTCCGCTTGGAGGTTCTCGTCCCGCGACCAAGCGCGAGTCTTCGGATCTCGTTCGGTCTGAGAATCCCTTCCCTGGAGTCTATTTTATCTCTACAAGCTGAAGCCCCAAATTTCACACATTTTTCGAAGAATTTTCGCGCCACCATTTTTCTCACAATTTAATTGACTCGAGCTCACAAACTTCCCGGAAACTACCGCGGTTAGACTCATTAAGGTTCGAACAAGTTCTCGACGACCTTAGCGAAACAAACACCATACCGGTCCAACCTGGTGCGGAATTTAGTACGGGTTTCATGTCTGGGTTAAGTTGAGCCACTCCGAAAATAATGACACTCAAGATGCAACATTGGGCTCTAACGAAAAATCCGTTTTTTTTTTAATTTATTTTTTGTTCAATTTCAAAAACCACGACCATTTTCGTATCGACTTTCTCTTTGAATCTTAAAAAAGATGGTTTTATTGTCTTGACTTAATATTGAATGAGAATCGTGAGTTCTGGTCGCAAAAGAAAACAGAATTTCATTGCATTCCAACGATGCACACTTCAGCATCGTCCGAAACTATACCAGACGACAAAAACATCGTAGAACCGTCGATACGTTTATTATTTTGGGTCGGAAGACCTGCTCTCGGATTGAATGATACTAAAGTTTGCATCGTCGGAAATAAAGGAAATATTTATTTTTCGATCATCATTCTTACAATCAATTCACTTTTTCCATGTTTTTTAGTTTATTCAGCTCTCGAATGGCAAAAAACGTCTGTCTCACTATTTTTTAAAAGTACTTGTCGAGAACTTTGCATTCTGTTTAAAAAATTAATCAATTTTTGTTGCATTTTAATGATGCGAACGTCAACATCGTTCGGATTGATCTAATCATCGATTTTTGACAATCGCAAAGAGTCAGAGTGCCTTTGATAACAACAAAAATTCTTACTATCCTCGAGGTAACGAATTTTCCTGTAAAAATTCCTGATAATACGCAAGGAGCTATTTGCGAAATACCAACTGGTTCGAACACTTGTTCCCGTCAACCGGATGCCGCTTTCCCCCTTTCGAGAACCTCCTCGTGTTATTCTTCTTCTCTCCGCAATGAGTGCGACCTCCGCTCTCTTCATTCCTGCCACTTCTCATCCATTACACACACGTGCATGTATACGGGAATTAAGTGTGTGCACCAGTTGTACGAACACAAAACTGCTTCTGAGACTTTCCCTCGGTGTGCTAAACGCCGTTCTGTACCTGTAACTCGGGCTTGTCTATAGGGAGTAGTCTGCGGTGCATCGAGTACGAACTGCGAAGCCGTTAAGTCATCCGGTACTTTCAACGACAAATCTTGCAGGTCAATTTTTTTTTCGAACCATCGCGCTTCTAATTCTTCGAATGATTAGCGCTGGTCAACCTGGTTCGTTACGAACGGAGTTATGAGTGTTGCACGCCCCAACACTCAGCGTCGCGGTTTCGCGTGAGGATTGGCGAAAACTTTTCACGAAATATTCGTCGCCGAATAGGCCCTCGGAGATGGACAAATTATTGCCAATTTTAAACTTTACAATTAACGAGAAAAATCTCATCAAACTCGTATACCAGACTCTCGCACACCCTGTATAAAATCCTTGCATTCATTCTTTCCCCCTTGCGCGGGTCTCTCGCTGCTCTCTTCTTCGATGATGCAGCGACACGTAATCCTCATGATGGCCTTCATACGCTCTTCAACCATGGCATCAGCAAAAGCCCCCCCCCCTCCTTCCTGCGAGTGTTATCTTTACGAAGCACTGGTTCATCTTTATTTTCTCCCTTGTCCTTTCGACGTTCAAGGATGATTTAATCACCCCCAAAATCTACGACCAAAACGGGCGAGTTATCAGAGGAAAAAATATATAGAATCTCAGCGAAAATCGCAAAATTTCATGTTCCTCGGTAAATTGTGGTTTTCCGTTGATGGTGGACGATAAAATCCACAGGCAAAATAACAGGCTGCTCTTTTAACTTCCGCCCCCAACCCCCCTTTCTTCTTGGCTGCATAAAAATGCGTCTGTCTTATTCTAAACAGTCCCAGAATGAGATTCTGCGAGATGACCTTGGAATCGGCTCTCGGCAGAATGGCATGTGACTAGAGGTTTAAAAAAACGTGTGACCAGCCGAAATCAGGGGATAGAAACTTGTTTCGTGGAAGCGTTATTCGAAGACAACAAAGGCCGTGTGGTTGGTGGGAGCCAGATGTACCCAGAAAATGAAATCTTAAAAAAATGAGGGAAGAAAAAAGATGATAGGCTGGGTGGAGGGCAGGAATAAAAATGCCTTCACGAGCGTGTTATTCCCATTATTATTCCCTAAGGTGAGTCAAAGTGAGAGAGACGTAAAATGCTTGTGAAGAAGGATAAAGGAGGGGGGAGAAGTGAGGTGGCATTAGAGGGAGAAGAAAGATGACTGTTGAGTAGTCCGCGGTCGTCTCGTGGTAGCCGGTGCAAGAAAGGCCACTGACCGCCCCCGGCAAGGCTCTCTACATGGTCCCCATCCTTCTTCACCTTCATTTTTCTCTTCTTCTATTTATCATTTATCCTCTTTTACTTTTTCTCCATCTTCCTCCTTCTTCTTCTTCTTCTACTTGTTCGTCCACGGCGACGACTGCTCTCCCGTTCGAGCATTCCCCGTACGTGGATCACGCACTCGAATGCGTGCGTTACTTGGAAAAGTTGGATGAGAGACGACAACGTGAAGAACGTGATGTTTTGCGGAGAGTGCGTGTGGCGTTGGGCGACGCGGATGCCATAAATGTAACCGCGATGTTGCTCACGGTTCCGAGGGAGACTCTGAGAAAAGAAAGAAGGATGCGGGGGGAGAACGATGACGAGGGAAGAACGGAAAAAGAAAAGGAACGGAAAGACGAGAGGAAACGAGAAGAAAAAGAAAAGAGAAACGATGATTAATAATATGAAAGAGAAAATGAGGAGTCAGGGATGGAAGGAACAAGAAAATGGGAAAGAAGCGAGATAATAAGATTTTTTTTTTATGCACGAAAATGAGGAGGAAACAAGGACTCGGATAAGAAGAAAAATCAAGTCGACAAATAACAAAATATAAAGAAATTTATATTCTAATAATAATAACGAAAGGGAAGGGGGGAGGGGAAAGGGGTTCGTGATTTTATCATCACAAGACCCAGCACATAGACAAAAAATTGTCTAGCGCATTGCCCATCGTTTTCCGGAGCTATAGCCTTGAAGTATATTTGGCGAATCACCAAACGTCGATTTTCCCTTTTATTTGTGTCGTCACTATTGCCTGCTGTCGCTGCGAAAAATATGAACAGCACTATTACAAGCACGTTTCCGGTCGTGAAGACTCCAATCGATTCTCCATGAGAGATTCTTCAGACAGGGCCTCCTCTCAAAATTGCATCTTATCCAGAACTTTAACGACCAGACTGGAAATAAACTGGAACTAAGGAATCAATTATTTTTGTTCTACGCCTGCTTTTATATTATCAATTTTATAATGGCACGGTGCACATCAAAAGCAGATTGTGAATAGTGAAATATCGCTCTCGAACGAACTCCCAATAGATTCTTTTTATTCTTTTATTTATCGGTAGATTAAAAATAATTTTTCTATCGTTCGTAACGTCGAAATTTTTTGTCTGTTCTATCCATTCGGCTTCTCAATATAAAACTTGAATTTTTTATTCGCGAAACGTGAAATGATGCTTCAAGATTTATCGCTTTGTATTAAATCAACGTCCAGCATCTCCTTAGGAAGAAGATTCTGAAAGCCACAAGATAGACAGAATTCTTGATTATGAAAGTAATCCAAGACTCTGCGATATATTTTTCTGCCTCTATTTCTACGCTCCTCTTTTCTTCCTTTTGATTCTTCAATTTCTATATTCTTGTACTATTAAGTCGTTCTTCTGGAGTGACCACTACTCGCAGGTGCCCTGTTCTTGAGGAAAATGACGGAGAGAGGAAAACGGGGACGGGGGTGCAGAACTCGCTTAGCCGCAAAGAGAAGCTGAAGTATTCTTCTTCTTCAAACGGACACGCACACACACACATGCCTGTTCCGAGATCATCGTCATCCTTATCTTTCTCTCTGACCCTCCGTCTCCGCCCTCTTCTTCGCTCTCTTCACCGTTTCTCGCTCGCGCTTTGTCCCTTACTCTGTTTTTCTCTTGCTCGCCCTCTCTCTCTCTCTCTCTCTTCCTCTCGCTTCTCCTGATCTTTCCATCTTCTTCGCGCACTCGTTCTCTTACTCTTACACTCACTTGAGTTTCTTGACATTACAACTCCTACGATTTTTTGCTCCTAGCCTAGTCTCCGATGAAAATGGATGGAGAGCATCACTATTTTACAAAGTTCCATTCACGTTCGGCGGCTGTAAAAGGCTTTTTCATTTTTTCCAAAAAATTTTTTTCGACTAATGACTAATGAAAAGGCAATAATTTTAATTTACTTCCATTTTGAATGACTCTCGAGTCCGCAACGTTGGGATCCAATGAAAAATACTTTTTTCATCCATTTTTTGTTTAATTTCAAAAATCATGACAATTTTTGTATCACTTTTGTCATTACATCCGGAGAAAAGATCGTTTCATGGTCCTGACTAATTATTATTGTATAGACATCTTGCACTCGACTCGAGGTAAAAATAGAATTTCGTTGTAATTCAACGATGCGAACTTCAACATCATCCATTTCAATGGTTAACGAATTTATAAAAATTATAAAACACAATGAAACAAATCGAGAAATCCAATATTCTGCATTGCTGGGAAAAAAAGATCCGACACTCCATCCAGCATCGTCAAGCTACTCAAGTTTCATGTGGAAACAGAGACCCTCGTTTTCCACAGTTATTTAAAGACACTCTTCCGAAGATCGCCCTTTTGCCGCTCGACAGACATGAACTCGTTACTGTCACGTCCTTAAACTTGGAACCTTCTATTTTCCGAGTTGCTTTGTTTCTTCAAAAGAATACAAAACGAGCACCAAAATCGCTTCAAAATTATGGATCGGCCTTCTCAAAATGACGATTGAAATAGATATTGTGAGATCTTGCAGTTATCGCTTAATTTTATCTTCCAGCTGCGAAGCTCATATTTGCTGAGAGAATTTTTGACGACACTGGAACCTCATCGGATGCAATTAAAATAATCCTCATCTTAACTTTGCGTTTTAAATGCGACAGATCCGACAAGGAAGCTGCTCCGAAAAAATCTTCATACTACGATAGCCCAGAGTTTCTGTTTTCCTTTCTATATAATAATATAAAGAGTTACCATGCTCGTATATATATAGATGGAGCATAAAATTCGAGATTGAGTGGCGATAGAGAGCAAATACTATGAAAGGGAGAGAAAGGGGAAGAGAGAAGGGAAAACCTCCGCAAAACGTTGCGCATTGCGTCTTAGAGTCGGAGAGAGGGATGGCCCACTCGAATCTATATCCCCATACACGTATGGGGACTCTATAGGAATGAACACGTTTTGCTATTCACCGTTTCCAATTTCCGACAGTGGACAAACAGTTTAATATCGTGCGAACTTTTTTCCGAATTTAATTTTACTTTCGATCAAAAAAACACAGAAAAAGCCAACGAAATATAAATGAAAAAAGAAAAATTCGATTTTCAAAATATTTTGACATCCGATGCGTCGGTTCTTGTCATTCTCAATTAATTTCATTCGTAAGCATCATGGTGAATAATCTGTATTACTCGCGGAATATAATGATAACATTAATCAAACAGTCTGGACCATGCAGTCTGGAATTGCCCATATGCCCATAGTATATAATGTTGGCAATCTGCACGTATGTGCATCGTAACTGTACATAGTTCACTAGACAAGCTACTGCAGGTTGCAGGTGGTCAACCCCTCGCTTTTCCCGCAGTAAACTTTTTCGTAACCAATTGAAACTCTAGATACACGTGATTATTTCAGGCTCCAGATGTTTATCAGCTCTAAAAAAGCGCTTACCTCGATCCTCTGTACCTTCGATCCGTTGATTCTTCGTTGTTGATAAAATTATTCAATTTTTTTGAATCGGCAACAAATAAACAAAAATTCGGTTTCGAGTGAATTTTTATATGAGCCTGAAGTTTGCATCGACGCAATGCCACGAAATGAGAAAAATAAATAAAATGATTCGTTCCTTTTTCATTACACGAATCCATTCGTAAAGTAAAAAAAGGCAAGAAGCAGATTTAAAAAAAAAATCGATAAAAAACGTGACGAATCATTTTTTTATTTTTCATTCCATGGCATATTGCGTCGATGCAAACTTCAGGCTCATATTTTTATAAAATATTAAAAATATTATATGAAGTTGAAGTTTGCATCGTTGGAATGCAACGAAATTCGTATATTTCATTACCAAAGCTCGTTATTTATGTTGAGAATGAATTGTGACTATTAACCGATCGGTTTGTGGCCCCAGAAAAAATAAATTGGCGCGAAAAATTTAGGATCATTTTGAAAATTAAACAAATCATCAATAAAAATCAATATTTTTCGTTGTATCCGAAGGTTGCGAGCTTCAGCATCATGAAATATTACGGAAAACGGATTAAAAAAATGTGCCAAATAACTTCATGCCAAATAACGCATGAAATTTTTTTTTGCTTAAACTGAATTGAATTTCACATTGTTCGATGCCATGAAGAAGAAGCTTTTATCCAGACAAATGGTGTTACTGCATAAGCCAAGCGAATTGAAAATCACTCAATCGTTGCTTGGGAAACGAACGAGTGGTCGGTTCTGTATAACAAGACTGTGAACAAAACAGAGAGCCAGTCTGTTCTCGTGCAACGTACAAAAAGCTTTACATACATAAACTTCTACGTTACATATACACAGGGTTTTTAGTGGATTTGTGAAGAAGTTCCGTCAGGGATACTAGGGCGTGAACCCCTCTTTAGTATGTGTTATTTCTGGAGCGCACATTTAACGACCCTGGATCATTCAATCATCGACTCGTATGGCTTGAATCCATATTGCATGTGAAAGCCAAGCTCTGCGAATGAAAAGAAGCAATTCATTACTTATATATAATATATATATATAACTAATTGGACGATTGTAAAAGTTAAAGAGCGAGTTGGAGTAACGCGATGAATTTGATGAATGAAAGTTCATGCTTACTGACGGCGCGCTCTTCCGTAAGCGCAATACTCAGCTGCCGTTGAAAGAAAAAATCGAAATGATTTTCCTTTCAACTCAATCCATTGGGTGTGTAATTTTTTATCGCTCATTATGCGTTTGGTAACTAACCAACTGTTTCAAATCAATAAACACAGTTGTAAATATTTCATTGCATTTTTCCATGGACGAGAGCATGTTTTTTAATTTGTGGATTTTTATTTCCTCTGTTCGCGATTGGAATTGTTGTGTTAACAAAAATCGGACGCTGATCGCGTGACAAATTGTTTTTTATCTGCAGTGCACACGCGATTTTCATCGCCTCTTCTTCACCCCTATTTGGATCGCTTCCAGCTTCCCCTTTCACTGACTCTGTCTCGACAGCTGCGGCTTGTAGGGGTAGATGTAGAGCGAAAAGAGATAAAGAGGGAGAGAAGTATTATCCCCCAGTGTGCAAAGGGGACCGAACATTCAATGACACAGGTAAAAAAAAAGCCTGCGGTTTTCACCGTTCTGACCTCGTGAACCCACAAGATAAATGCAAAGAGATCACTTTTCTACTCATTAATTCTCCTCCACTCGAAATCTCTCTCCTCCTGCGAGGTTCAATCCACTCTCGAGTGCAAAATTCATAAGCCACCGTCTAAAAAATAAAACCGAACTACGGAAGAGAATGAATTTTTTATTTACAATAGTTTTTCAACTACATTATTGTTATTTCTTCGTTATTACTTTTTGGAATCAGTTTTAATTTCCCGACGAACTCAAGATAATCGGCCGATAGGGAATGGGCAAAAAAAAACAAAGAATTTTCATCTATAAACGATGTTGAAGTTCGCATTGTTGGAATGCAACGAAATTCTATTTTTTCCTTGAGTCGAGTGCAAGATTTTGATTCAATAATTAGTCAGGACCATAAAACGAATTTTCTTTGGATGCACAGACAAAATTGGTTCGAAAATTGTCATGATTTTTTGAATTAAAGAAATAATTGATAGACAAGTATTTTTCGTTGGATCCGAATGTTGCGGACTTCAGTGTCATCGTCAACAACGATGTTCTTTATCCATCGAGATCCAATTAATTGACAATTAGAAAACTATCAGTTAGCTTGCCGTATTACCTTCAATTTTATTGGGTATTCGTTTTTTCCGCAACGACTTCTGGTCCATGAAACCCGAGTCACTTGGGTAGTTAAAAAAATCTCACCAGGCTTCACGTCATCGGTCTACGATGTGCAACGCAAGAAAAACAAAAACCTGAGAAGATTGCTCCAGAACGGATCCCTTAAAGATGTGGAGTTTGTTTATCCGGCGTCTCGCGAGACGGAATCCAGAGAAAAGAGTGAGAGAGAAAGCTGGAGAAGAAGAAAGATATATCTGAATTATTAAGGCGCCGTTTATGCCTCGAGAAGATGAGAGACTTCATCTTTTTTTTTTTTTACTACTTTTACCCTGTGGGTACTTGAAAAACATGGAAAGGCAATGGTTCACAGCTGGTCCCTCTTGTGGACGATACTTGTATATGCCAGTTCAACCGGAATCTTTCCAATCTTGACGACGCTACTCTACAGCGATATTAATTGTTGCAAAATTTTGCTCATTTTCATCGGAATTACAAGTTGTATCGAAATTTGTTTAAAAAAATCTCAAATTTGTAATTTACACGAAATTTAGAAAATTCTCATCGACTGAAAAGAATTGAAAAAAAAAATTCGGTAATCAATTGAACGAGAAATTAACGGAGCGCTGGATATTTAGAATAAAATTGCCCATACGCGAAAGAGAGGAAAGCCTCGTGGCCCGTTTTACATACAATTCTTATATGCTCTTAGTACGTGAGAATTAAGATCTCTTTTTCCCTTCGAACGGCACTTCGCCTATGAAAAGCATGCGCGATCCCAGTTTCAATAGCTGTAAGAATATTTTCTTGCCCGTTAATCCGGAATCTCTTTTCTTGATTGAAGAATACGAAGAGATTGAAGACGAATGAGAAAAGTAGTCGAGAACAAATGTGCCGGGAGGCGGGGAGCGGGATATGAAAAATAATAATTAATGCTTATCCAAGTAGCCATTGTCTTGTTCTGCTCGAGAGTATTCAGAATTTCCATAAGTCATGCATACTTACGGTAATTAAGGAAACTTTATCGTAGTGGATTGAGAACATTTGGAAAAGATATTTTATTTCAACCGGAACTTTAGCTTCGTCGCAAAATCATTTTTTTATCACGAGGAATTCCTCATTGAAAATGCTTGAATTTGTGAAAAACATGTTTTCACAATATTTCGCAAATTTATAACAATCAAACGAATTTCCGGGAATTTTTGTCTCTTATTATTCAACTGGATATCGGAATGATCCATTTCCACTTTCGTGAACTCGCAACACCGGATCGTTCCATCTGGGTAAACACGACAAGGATCTCAATGTTCGGGGTGTACGTATATACACACATATAATGCGTAACGAAAGCCCGAGAGTGGAACGAGGAGCGCGTTGAAGGATGCGAAGCGTCGAACCAGCCGGTAAATGCAATCCTCCTTTTTTCTTTTTTTCTTTTTACTTTTCCTATACTCGTATCCCCTTTCGCAAGCACTCGACCAAGAAGCTATGTCTGTTCGCTTTTATTACGTTTTGTTTTTACTCCGGTTACTCCAATATTTACGCTTCAAACACCTTTTTGTACGATTGCGCAAATTTTTAAACGACTCAACGAAAACGCAAAACAATCTTTTCCGCCATGGCTCCTGAATTTTTATATCGTCAAACAAAATCTTCGTTGATTAGCAAGATATTTTCATTATTTCCAGCAATCGTTGACATTTGAGCACCGTTTCTCGAGTTGGATGTTTTTTTATTTATTTGGAATTATTTCATGAGAACGAAGGCCGGAGTCGAACTTGGAGCCATTACGAAGTTTCGTAAAAAAAAAAATTTATAGTATTTACTTACATCCATATATTTTTGATAATGACAAAAGAAAGTCGTGGAACAGAAAAATACATGACGCTAACGAGTTCACGATATCGTACACAGTATCCGTTACAAACGGAAAATTGTTCGGCGACTGAGTCATCGAAGATCATTAAAGCAGCCAAGAGACTCGACGATCGCGGGGATACATAAGAAAAGAATGTTAAGAACCGGATACGATCTCGTAGTGCCCTCTCTTGTCATTTTTTCGTATCGACGATACACACGTGTACATATGACTTTTCAGTGACTAAAAATTTTTCGTATATGAAAAACGTTTGTACGTAATAACGAATGACAAAAAAAATAACTACCATAATTCTGAGTCTCGTTGTTACATTTTTGTTTTATTCGTACACGAAGTCAGAAAACATTTTTGGAACAATTTTTCATTCCAGCTTTAATAATGTGAAGTTTTGAATGAGTTTGTTTCCTTCTCCGAAGAATATAATGATGTGAAAATATATATTTGCACAAATTACTTGAAAATTTGAGTTTATTCGTTCGTCCGAATGCACGAGGGAGAAAAGAATTTGAGAAAAAAATGGTAATTTGTTGCATCCTGCGATTAAGTTGACCGCCATCGTTGCCCGATCGACGTTACACACATCCTCTCTCTCTCTCTCTCTCTCTCTCTCTCTCTCTCTCTCTCTCTCTCTGGCTTCGTGCTCATTTAAATTGGATAAGGGAAAGAGCGAGAGAAACAGGTCACGTGCTTTTTGACCCTGAGAAAGGATTCACGAGGATATAATTATCGATCCCCTCACGAAGGTTAAAGTCTCGGAAATCTTACGCGAAATAAATTCCTTCCCTCTACGAAAATCCATGAAAAATAAGGTTTTGGTTCGCGGACTCTCGTTATTATTTAAGTACGAACTGAATCGTATGTTCCTTTCTTTTTCAGTTACTCTCCAAGAACCAAGGTTTATTACTCAACCATCTGGAGTGAGCAACATTTTGATAGAAAATCGAACGAAAATTCTGCAATGCATGGCACGCGGTAAGTCGTGATTGAACATTCACTTTTTCCTTCTTTTTTCTTGTTTAACCAAAAATGACGATATCGTCGTGCAGGTGGCTAGCGACGAAAGTTTCTCGTGAAATATCGAATAACGTCGAGGATAGCGGGATGTGAACAGTGGCCAGATGAAGCCATAAAGTTTCCTGTTCGATATATACATGCACAAAGGCTCTTACACGCCAAATGGATATAAAGCTGAGCCTGTCGGTTCGATTACTCTTCCAAATTTATTCCCATTGTTCGCGAGTTTGATCGAGACTTGGCCATATTCACAGAGACTGTTCATAATTCTCCAAACTGCATTTTTTCAGCTGACCACGGTTTATTCGAAATTAAAAATCTGATTCTTGTTTCATTTTTTTTTAATTTCATCCCACGTCAAAATAAAAAACAAAATTAACGCAGCATGGATAAAGCTTTTTTAAAAAATTATTCAACATCAAAATAAGAATACGAAAGGACGTTTGGTTCGATTCGACATTGAACTCCCTTTACATCAAGTCTCGTAACGTGATATCGTGACCCTCTGTGACAATAAGTACAGTATAGTAGCGTGAGGTGCTTGTATCGAAAAAAAATGAAGCAAAATCGTGAAAAAAAAAACATCGACGAACAGATATACGCAATCTCGCTATACGCGTCGAGAATTCCATGAACAATCAACTCCTTTGCATGAAATATTGGCGTTAATCGTCGTTACAAAAATGTTGAATCGAGCAATCCTGAATGAGAAGAAAACCGGTTCGACAAAATTACCATTTCCATTTATTTTTTATAGGCTACCCACAACCGAAGTACAGATGGTTCAAGGACGGTGTCCCTTTGAGCAACGAGCTCACGTCCGATACATTTTGGCGGATTCAAAGCCCACGCCGAAAGGACGCCGGTGTTTATTATTGCGTAGCTACGAACGACGTTGGATCGATTTTCAGCGAAAGAGTCACATTTTCCGTAGCTTGTGAGTACTCCTCCATTTTTATCATTTGCCGTATTGTCTTCCAGTTTATGTTTTTATGGCCCCAAACACAGATTTCCAATTTTTGTTCGTATTTTCGTCAGGATTCGTGTAGGATCGGTGATTTTTATTTTTTATGGACAATCAATTGAGTTGATGAAACTAAATTTTGTCACAATCCTTCCGAATTATCGGTTTTAATTTCGTTAACTTTTTTAACATTTTCTTCGATGAATGCATGAAATTAATCTTGAAACCATACTTTTTATGAGTAAAATATCCTGGTAAATCGATTGCAATGATTGTTGAAAAATGGCCAATGAGAAAAAAGAAATTTTGACAACCGGTTACACTTGAAATTTTCGTGGGTGCAAATTTGCATCAGTGTGGTGTCTACGGGTTAAAATAGTCAAAAACTTTGTGATAAATTGAATCATGAAAATATATTATATTAAAAAATTATTAAATAAAATAATTAATTTTGTGTGGGCCTTTTTTTTTTATTTTTCTTTAGATATGGGTGTTTTTGAAAATTTGACGGACATTGAGGTAGAGGTGCAATCTGGAAGTGCAGCGATATTAGAGCTGCCACCAATCGACAGTGATCCGACCCCGGATGTAACGTGGTCGACGTTGAACGAGCCAATCCCTTACGAGATTCAATACGCAACGAGTCAGCACAAACTTCTGATCCTCAATGTATCAGAAAAAAATGAACGGATTTACAAGGCACGTGCTACCAATACACAAATTGGTAAAGAGGAGAATGGACCACTTTTCAAATTGCGAGTTACGGGCGATCCCAATTACGAAGTCGCACCCTCGATCATCGTCAAGCCTCGAGATATGCAAATCATCAAAGATCAACCGGTCACGTACTTGGACTGCATCGCCAATGCAAGGTAAACATCCTCCATAAAATTTCATTTTTCCTCAAGCAGATAACAAGATTCTCAATCAATATTGGATCAAGACGATAAATCGATCTTTTTTTAGGATCCAGAGACAAAATCGTCATGATTTTTCAAATTGGACAAGCAATTAATAGCATTTTTTTTTTTTTCGTTGAACCCCAAAGTTGCAAAGTTTGGTCTCATGTTCATATTCCTAATTCTTACTAATAATAAAAATATTTCATCATTTATGTTCTTGAAAATCTCATCGAAAAATTGTTTCTAATATTTTCAGATCACTTCACGAACTCCAAACGATATGGACCAAAGATGGTATACCGATTGAAAATGCTCAGATAGTTTATAGCTTCAACGACTCTTGGAACAGAACTCTCGCCCTCATATTGGCGAATCTCACTTATACTGGCGTCTACACTTGTCACGTTGATTTACGCGGAGGAGGTTATCCAAGTGTAAATGCGAGTGCCAAAATCGATGTCTTTGGTGAGAATTATCAGCCATTTCGTGAAAACATAAATTTCTATACTTTTTACATAATCAAGCAGTCGTTTTGAAATTTTTTCATTTCGCATGTTTATCGGTGAAGCTGCATCCGTGGCAGCAACCAGAGACGATCGATTTCCTGTGTTATTTTTCGAATAAACAAAAAAGTCGTCGAAAACTTTTATTTCCCTACGTGTATCTAATTTATTCGAATTTTTGTAATAGAAAAACCGACTTTCGTGAACGAACTCAAACGCGAGACTCACAGTGATTATGGATCTGTGGTTAAATTACCCTGTGATGCCGTGGGTGTCCCAACCCCAAAAATCAGCTGGTTCTACAACGCCGAACCAGTCGATCATTTTCTGGGCAACAAGTAAGAAAATATATCGAACTAGAATGAATTTCAACGACCGAGTATCTCAGATGATTGCAAATTACTTGAAAGCCTCGAGGAAGTGAAATTGATTGGTTAAATCTTTTTTTACAGATTGGATTTGGAAGAGGATGGTTCTCTGACGGTGAAGAGACTGACGATGGAATTTTCGGGAATGTTTCAATGCCTGGCGTCAAACGACGCGGGCGAAGCATCGAGCTACACTTGGCTCAAAGCAAAAAGTATGAATTATTTATTTCTTCATCGTTTAATAAACCAGCAAAATGTACAATTTCTCATTTGCATTCGGACTCGATAAAAATGAGAATTTAATTTATTTGTTCAATCTTGCAATGCGTTGCGCAACGAAAATATCACTTGGGGGGTTTAACAAGTGCGTATTTTTGTGTGGGAACAGCGGAAGTAAAGGACGTCGTGAGGAAAAGGGTGGCGCGAAGGGCAGCCGGCTACAACGTAGTCCGAGCTCGCCAGTCCGACGGCCGGTTAAAGTTCTTTCAATATCCCGAGAGTAAGGAAAACAAAAAGACAAAAAGAACTTTTCCAAAGTGTAAATTTCACGATAGTTTAGATTTGTTTATTTTCTTTGATTTTTCACCTTTTCATTTATTTATTTAATTTTTTGCTAAGTGCAATGGTTTTTTTTTTTATCTATAAGGCACAAAAATGCTTGAAAATATGCCACACACATTTTTAGTATTGCTTATATTTTTTTTACTGTATATTATTGGTAATTAGGTATTTCCAACGATTTATCGGCGGTGGAGATTTTTTTATTTTGGAATGAAAGTTTGCGAGTTTGGTTGAATGTTTTTTTTTATCCATTGGTTTAGTTATCAACGTCGATTATTCGGTTAATCGATATTTATTGCGGCGATGCACAAGTCGACAACGATTTTGGGACTAGCCAGTACGATCGACGAGCTTTCTCCATTTGTTTTATTTTACATTGAATTTTTTCGTTTTTTTATTGTTGATATAGAAGTACATCAAGATTTTTTTTTTCTAGAGCTCGTTGCATGATGATGAATCCTTATAAATAACGTAAAATTAACAACTCATTGTTTTCAGCTTCTGTTCCCGTTATCGAAAACCCACCCAGCAATATCACGATCCTCGACGGCAAGGAGGCTACGATAAGCTGCCGCGCCATTGCAGCGCCAGTTCCTAATAGCACTTGGATTTATAATGGTAATTTAATTACTTCTCTTGATTTTCACTTATAATTATTCCCAGGCTTGGAGCGAAGTTACCAAGAATTTCGGTTAAGCTCGAATTAATTCTCTCGGTTCGCAGTCATTATAAAGAGAAGTACAAATTTGAAAACGAGGAGAGTGAAAAAATTGCATTGAACTGGTTTTCTTCAAATTTTAGTCAATTCACATTTCGTCGGAAGAGAAAAATGTATTTTCGTTGAGAAATTGACCCAAAAATATTTAGTGATGCTTGTATTTATTTTTGTCTTCTTCTTTCGTCTCTGTAGACAACAGCTTCGTTGAAATTGCCGGACGAGTTCAATTGCTCGAAACAGGAGATCTTTTGATCGCCGCAGTAAAGCCAAATGACGCTGGGAAATATACGTGCGTACGTGCCAACGAAGCTGGCTCCGTAAATGCCTCGGCGTATTTGACCGTCGTCGGTAAGCAAATAAAAAAAAAAAAAAAACAAATCAATTTGTCGTTACCAAACTTTTTTTCTAATCTTTTGAATACTAATTTGAATTCTATTGTGCCGACACAGTGAGAACACAAATAATTCGACCTCCGAGCGACACTTCCGTTCTTCTCGGACACACTGCCGAGCTTCAGTGCAAAATTTCTAACGATCCTAGCGTACCATACGATATCGTATGGTTGTATAATTCTCAGTAAGTTCTTTTTTCCAAATCTCAAATGGAAAATGTAGAATTTTGTTTGTCAATCGTTGAAAAACTGCAATTAATTTGTGTTATTAATTTTAGGGTAATTAATACTCAGGCCAGCCAAAGAGTTAAAATGCGACACGACGGTGCTCTCGAAATCGTAGCTGTGCGTGCTTCGGACGTCGGTGAATACGCATGTTCGGTTATTTCTCCGGGAGGCAACGAGACGAGAACTGCAAGACTCAGTGTAATCGAATTACCATTCGCACCGATAAACGTCAAGGCCATTCGCGTTGAATCCATTTCCCCAAGAACTATAAACGTCAGTTGGGTTCCTGGCTTCGACGGCAATAGCCCGACCGAAAAATTCATCGTCGAGAGACGAGAAGTTCCTGAATTAGGTGAATAAAAAATGAAAAATATGAAATCTCATTTTTTAAAAATTAAGTCATACGGTGAATGATTTTCCTGACGAAAGGAAAAATACTGTCCGTGATTATTTTTCTTGAATTTCGAAGTTTTATCAAAGAAAACGTGCTTCGATATATTTACCGATCCACGGGTCATAGAGCAGCTTGAATAACATTATGAAAGTCCGAGTTAAAGAGTGTGCATTTTAGTGTGTTAAAGAGTGTTAAAGAGAGTGGAAAATTATTTGCAGGTCCAATACCAGATCCCTTGTCGAATTGGGCCAGAGAAAACAACAACGTTTCAGCGGAAGAAAAATGGTGCTTGCTCAGCGATTTGAAAGCAGCTGCGGCGTACCAATTTCGAATAACCGCTGTAAATAGCGTTGGTGAAGGACCTCCCTCGGATCCTAGTAACGTCGTTGTTTTACCACAAGAACGTAAGTTGTAAAGCCCGAATAAAATGATGTTTGTTGGAAAATTCATTTTTTATTGAATTTTCTGGTTATTTTTTCTAGCTCCGTCCGGACCGCCTCTCGGTTTCGTCGGTTCGGCACGTTCTTCCTCGGAAATAATAACCCAATGGCAATTGCCGCTGGAGGAGCATCGGAATGGCCACATATTGGGTTACATTTTGAGATATCGTTTGCGCGGTTACAATGTCAGTCCCTGGACAACCCAGAACATAACGAACGAGGCGCAAAAGAATTATCTCATATCGGATCTGATAACCTGGAAGGATTACGTGGTACAAATAGCTGCGTACAACGATAAGGGCGTTGGTGCTTTCACCGAGGAGCTCAAAATCAAAACGAAAGAAGGAGGTAACGATCGTTCATTTCCTTTCAAATTAAATTTGTACTTTTCACTTTTACTTCGAACGCATTGAGTTTTTCTGAGTTGGTGAAAAATCTAACAACTTGAAAATGTTTCTTCTCAGTTCCTGAGGCTCCGCCAACGAACGTTCGTGTCAAAGCAATAAACGCAACGTCGGTTAAGGTCTGGTGGAAACCTCCGAATCCTCAGAAAATAAATGGCATCAACCAAGGCTACAAGCTACAAGCTTGGACAGGCGGAAACTTATCGGGGAGCAACGAATACAAATCGATGACTGTCCCACCGAGTCTTTTCGATCCTCTTGCCGAACAGAGCGCCGTTATAACTGGATTGAAGAAATTTACCCTTTACAATGTCACGGTTCTCTGTTTCACTGATCCCGGCGATGGAGAACGAAGCAATCCGATTGAAGTTCGCACGAGCGAAGACGGTTAGTTGCTACTTTTTTTAGGAAGAAATGAGAAACCGATATGCACAAAGTATTCACCTCATTCTCGTTTGTTAATGTTTTTTTTTATAGTTCCGGACGAAGTGGAGAATCTACAGTTCGACGATATAAGCGATCGCGCTCTGACAGTCAAATGGAATCCTCCGAGCGAGATAAACGGAGTTCTAACGATGTATCAACTGAAATACATGATAAAAGACACGCCGGATTCCCTGAGAATAAAAAACTTGACGCGAGACGTTCTTTCGTGCAAGGTGGAGGATTTACAAGCAACGACACATTACAAATTCGAAGTTGTCGCTTGGACTTCGATAGGACCAGGCAAATCTCGTTTTGCTACGATACAATCGGGAGTTGAACCCGTTTTGCCAGAACCGCCGACTAAACTGGCGCTTTCGAACATTGACGCGTTTTCCGTTGTGTTACAATTCACTCCTGGCTTCGATGGCAACTCCTCCATCGTCAAGTGGACTGTACAAGCACAAACCAAACGGAATACAACTTGGTACAACATCTATGAAGTTTCTGACCCTGATGCGAGCACCATAACCGTCGGCGGATTGATTCCATTCATGGAATACAAATTACGATTAATTGCTAACAACGTCGTCGGGCCTTCAAATCCCTCCGAACCGACCAAAGAATTCCAAACTATTCAGGCGCCACCTTCTCATCCACCGAGAAACGTTACTGTACGAGCCATGAGCGCCACTGAACTCAGAGTTCGATGGATTGTAAGTTTTCTTTTTACTCCAAAAAATATTTGGTATATTCAAGTTTATGTAATTTTTTTTTTTTTTTAATTTCACTCATCCCTGTCCCCTTATTTTCATCGAAAGATTTTTCTTGCATAGACAAATTTTAATGCATAGAAAAGATGAGAAATCATAAGAACTTTGATGCATAGAAAGCTCATAGAAAAGATTTCTGGCCTCTTGCGCCCTTTCATTTTTTCCATTGCTTTTTTTTTCTTCAGAGTTCATAGAAATTCCATAGTATCCGAAGATCAATTTATTAATTTAATGATTTTATATTTTCAGCCCTTGCAACAGATCGAGTGGTACGGAAACCCTCGGGGTTACAACGTGACGTACACGGAAGTACGAACAAATATATCAAAGAGTGTGAGCATCGACGATCACACAGCAAATTCGTACGTGCTCGAAGAGATGCAAGAATTTGCATTGTACGAGATATTGATGCAGGCGTATAACGACGTTGGTTCATCGCGGCCGAGTCCGAAAGCAATCGAAAGAACGAGGGAATCCGTTCCATCCGTCGGGCCAGCCAACGTCGAGGCGAATTCGACTTCATCGACGACGATTCTGGTCAAATGGGGCGACGTTCCGGTCCACCACCAAAATGGACAGATCGAAGGATTCAAAGTTTATTATGGTGCAAATAGGTCACCTTATCAGTACAAAAATATTCCCAAAAATACGACATTCACGACGACCCTTACGGAATTACGGAAATTCGTTCAATATCACGTACAAGTTCTGGCCTACACGAGACTCGGCGACGGAGCTCTCAGTACCCCGCCCATTCGTGTTCAAACTTTTGACGACAGTAAGTTTCATTATCGATTGCTCAAGAAACCAGTTCATTTTTTTTTTTTATTTGACTAAAATTCCTCTCTTTTTATTTCCAGCTCCTGGGCCACCCTCAAACGTTTCATTTCCGGACGTCAGCTTTTCTTCTGCCCGAATAATTTGGGATACGCCGGAAGATCCGAACGGCGAAATTTTACGGTACAAAGTTATGTTCCACTTGAACAGCACTCAAGAACGTCAATTCTCGAAAGAGCTCGAAGCCTCGGACAGAACTTTCACCGCTACGGGACTCGAGCCCGAAAAATATTATATGTTTTCCGTGACTGCGGGAACCAGACTTGGCTGGGGCAAAACCGCTTACGGTCTTGTTTTAACGACCAATAATCGAGAAAGACCTCAACCACCCTCTTTGCCACAAGTCAGCAGATCACAAGTCCAGAGCCGCCAAATCACGCTCAGCTGGACACCAGGAAGGGATGGATCCGCTCCTTTACGGTTAGTGAGAAAAAAAAACAATATAAAAACCGCCACGTATTGAGCGTTTCTTTTATTTCCCTAGGAATCGTTTTAAAATCGGAAATAAAAAAATTCTCGACCGAAATAATTTTTCTCATGCTGATCTATTCATTTGCAAAACTGTATATTTTACGTTTATTTTGCAGACACTATACTGTTCAACAATCAGAGAACTCCGGACCTTTCCAAACGATACCGGAGCGTCTCGATCCCTCGCTCACATCACACACAGTCAGCAATTTAAAACCGTTCACATTTTATCAGTTCAGGATTCAAGCCAGTAATGATATTGGACCTTCAGATTGGAGCACCGAGTCTGCCCAGGTTCAAACGCTGCCAGCAGGTTTGTTATTTTTATCAATTCAGACCACGCTGGTGATTTCAAATTCACATTGTTACAACCGGAAGGATAAATTGTCAAGTTTTCGTCACTTTATTCTACTTTTCTGGTTGTATTTTTATTCTAGCACCGTCACGAGGAGTTAGCGGTTTGAAGGTCGTACCAATAACGACGACAAGCGTCGAGGTCCACTGGGACATGATCGAGGAAATTCACTGGAGCGGAGACCAAGAAACTGGGGGTTATCGCGTCCTCTATCAACCGGTCTCCGATTTTCCAACAGCTCTTGAGGCGACGCCTAAACAGGAAGTCTTTGGAATTAAGGTACGGAAAGCACTTATGGTTTGAGGAAACCGAACGATTTTATGATTTTTTTGTTGTTGTGCTCTATTAGTCGATTGCGTCGTATGACAATCCTTCTGCCCAGTCATTCCTTTATCGATCATCTGAATATTATTATTTCGAATGAGACATGAACAAAATTTGCAGGAAACGAAAATGATACTGAGCGATTTGATGGAGGACAGAAATTACGAGATCGTCGTTTTACCATTTAATTCGGAGGGTGACGGTCCGCCAAGTCCTCCGGTAACGGTTTACGTCGGCGAGGCGGTGCCGACCGGCGAGCCACAGAACGTTGAGACAAAACCAATTTCCTCTACAGAAGTCCATTTGAAATGGAAACCACCACAGGCCAATATGCAGAATGGCGATCTTCTCGGATACAAAGTAAGCGAAAAAACGACGCATTCATTTTCTAAAGCCTTTTGGTATTTTTTTTTTTTTTATCAAATGACATTTCGACTCATTCCTCGGATGTCCGTTCTTGATTAATTCGTGTTTTTTTTTCCAGATTTTTTATCTCGTCACGGATTCACCGCAAGCTTTGGAAAAAAAGCAGGAAGAGGAAATCGAAGTTGTACCCGCCTCTTACTTCACTCACAGTCTCGTTTTTCTTGACAAGTACACGGAGTACAAGATACAGGTTTTGGCTTTTAATCCAGCTGGCGATGGCCCGCGATCGCCACCCATCACCGTCCGTACGAAACAGGATCTTCCAGGACCTCCCTTCGATCTCAAATTTAATGAGATCACCATGACCAGTATGAGGGTGTCTTGGGAACCACCAAAGCTGCGAAACGGCGAAATCGTCGGATATATTGTCACTTACGAAACTGCCGAGCAAAATGATCGTAAGTCTCTTTCATCAGAGTGAAAAATGGTGGAATAAATATGAAGGAAAATAACACGTCCATAAATTTACATTCTCCATATGGACATGCACGATATTCAAATTTTATCGCTTAATCGTTTTTCTCCTGAAAAAAGGTTTTAGCAAGCAAGTTAAACAGAAAGTGACGGAAACGAGTTTGCTCGTACAACCGCTCGAGGAGGAAATAACTTATACGTTCATGGTCAGAGCACAAACGATCGATTTCGGTCCCCTGATATCCGGAAACGTGACAACCGGCCCCCAAGAAGGATCGCCAATGGAACCGACCGATCTGGTCGTGACTAAAACAGTTTCCCATGTTGATCTTCGCTGGAAAAACGGAGCCTCCGGAAAAGGCCCACTTCTGGGATATTATATCGAAACTCGACGCAAAGGTGAGCCACAAAAAACCATTTTATCATTTTGTACGAACTGCGAGAAAATCGCGTGAAAAGAAAACAAAGAATAATCACCATAAGGTGAACGAACATTCCTTCCCTGACGTTAGTGTCTCGAGGGATGAAGGATTTTGACCGAACTCCAAGAATATTCAGACCTAATCCTTTCATGGGAAATGAAAATCTTTTGAAAATCTTTTAATTCAAGTATCTTCAAGATTTGATACAAGCATTTTCCATTTGGGGAGAAACAAAGTTGACGAATCGAACGTTCGTATTCACCGTACACTTTTTTCCTCTCCCTGTCTCTTTCTTTCTCTTTCTCTCTCCGTTTTTTCTACCAATATATAAACATCCGACGTATTGTCTTTTCATATAAACGAAAACAGCAATGGAAGATTGGCAGCATCGTAAGTTTCAATAAGCCCCAAATATGCTGAATAAAAAGAAATTCGCAATTTAGGTCTCTCGTTGTATTATCAACCAAAAATCCTTCATGTAACGTAAAATTACACAGTAAAAAAAAAAACTGCCCTATTAAAAATAAAATTTTTGAATATATAAACACCCGATTTTTTCCCCAAAAGAAATTGTTTCATTTCGTATAGCCAAAACGTTTTTTTTTTTCACTGTGTAGAATCAAGCATGAAATTTCGTCCCCGGATTTTCGTAAGACATAACCAGCGTTTAATTAGAAACTCCCCTTTAAAAATTAGCAAAAGCATCCACGAGTGATCCTTAACCAAACCGTATTATGTTGCGAACCATGGAACATAAATAGCATCAATTATTTTATAGCAGTGTGTGTGTTTTATGCGTGCCATAATAATTCCGTAGAATTTTTTCTCAGTCCCCGTGAAACTCCCAACAAATTTTAGAACGAGGATTCTTTATAACTACAAGTCGGTAATGAATTTTTTTATGTTACTCCCATTTTAGACGATACTCGTTGGCAGACGATTGACAAAACCAGCAATGGTCCCCTCTCCGAACACGCCGTTTCGTACCAGAATCTACTGCCCTCGACCTCTTATCTATTCCGTGTCATATCGTACAATAAATATGGAATCAGTTATCCAGTTTATTGCAAAGACACGGTGAGTCGCAAGCGACAGATTATTTCATGAAAATGAGAATTCGTTTTCGTAATTGAAGCGAATATTTGATTTTTTTCATCTTTTAAAAAATTTATCGTAATAATCGAATGAAATTTATTTCCATAGGTTTTGACGCCCTCGAAATTGTATTTGGAATACGCGTATCTTCAGTACAGACCTTTCTATCGGCAAACTTGGTTCATGGTAACCCTCGCTGCGTCGTCGATAGTTATCATTATTATGGTCGTTGCAGTTTTGTGCGTTAAAAGCAAGAGCTACAAATATAAACGTAAGTATCGAAAAAAAAATGTTTAGAATCACCGAGCACGTACTTGCGAGTCATTTAAACGATGATGATTTTTGAACATGGCAAAATCGTTTCGTTTTTCGTAGAAGAAGCACAGAAAACTCTGGAAGAGTCAATGGCGATGGACATCGATGACCGACAAGAGTCTGATTTGGAGCTGTACAGATCGAGACAGACGGGAAACGGTGTTATGAATATTGGCAGTGCGTGTGGAACTCTGGGAAAGAAAAATACTCTTGGCCGGAAATCAATGCATCCACCGCCGCCGGCGATGCTCGGTAAATCACCGCCGAGGCCATCACCCGCTTCGGTAGCTTATCACAGCGATGAGGAAAGCCTCAAAGGCTATGACGAAAATCCCGATGATAGCAGCGTTACGGAAAAACCATCAGAAATCAGTTCTACAGATTCACAGGTATTTTTTGACATGCCTAATTCGCATGCTTGGCAGCATGACCAAGTCGCGTCTCTTGAAATCGATTTAATTGAAATTCTCCGATTTTCAGGGCTCCGAGAGCGAGAACGAGAGCGTGCAATCAGATCCGCACTCGTTCGTAAACCATTACGCAAACGTCAACGACTCGCTAAGACAATCGTGGAAGCGGCAAAAACCTGTAAGAAATTATTCATCGTACACGGATTCGGAGCCGGAAGGAAGTGCAGTTGTGAGCCTGAACGGTGGACAAATAATAATGAACAATATGGCGAGATCGAGAGCCCCTCTGCCGGGTTTCTCGTCCTTCGTATGATCGTCGAAACGCATTCTCGCATTTTTTTTCTGTGCTAGCTCCTCTCGGGTTTCCACAAAATTATCCTTTTTTCCTCTCAACAACAAACGCTCTTTGCGCAAGAGGAGAAAAAGATAAAAATACTTAAGGCTTATGGCATCTTCAACAATATTGTGATATAAAACTTTGGCTACATATTTTATTTATATAAGAAGAAAAGTTCGTGGAGGAAAGAAGCAAGAAAGAGCAGGCAATGGTAAAGAAATTGTCAGTTTTTTTAGTCACGTAGCTGTGCTGATATGCTGGGCTAGATGTTTTTTCGTATAAAGAGCTTTACGTAGACTATGAGACGAAGAGCGTCTCTCATATCACGACGAAGACTTCGTCATTGACTTTTTTATATTATTTTTTAGTCTCTGCGCATTATCTCGGGGAGAAAACGAAAATGATAGTTTTTAAGGGGCACTGTACGCCCAGATTTCATACTCCCAACTATACAATTGGCTCCATTATTTTTTTCCTCTTCCGATCTCCGAAAGACATTCAGAATTTCAGTTTATTTTTTTACAGCAGCTGACTGAATGAGTGAAATAAAACTTCTCGATAATCCTCCATCCGCAATAATGACCGAAGAAATTTCGGAATATTTTAAAGTCACCTCAAATATTTTCAACATTATTCTCAATGTTTTTCGGACAATTATAAATTGCAACGAAAATTGTGGAGCAAATTTCAGTCGCCTCAATCATTCGTCACGTCCAAGTGACGAAATTCATTAATTTTATTTTAATATGTGCCACCCCGAGACGATCTCCATATTTATCATTCGAGCCCTCCGAGATATCACGAACAAAGTCCTATCATATCGATTTTTCTCGCTCTGATAGCATAATATTATATATATATATATATATATATATATATATATATATATATATAAATAGATACATATATATAAATTTATAAAATAAGCATTAAAACTTCGTAACTGTAGCAAAAAAGAAATATCCGCAGTCGTGGGACTGCGGACTGCGGAATTTTACTTCGTTACGAGTGATAAACGTATTTTTTTTTTGTATGAAATTACTACTCGTTAGTTTTGAACGCGTAGCTAGCTCGATTAATTGGATAAATAATCCGTAGGAAAATAAAATTTTAGGGCCTTAAATAACAGCTAAATAGTTGAATCGAAGCTGCGAAAAGAAATCTTGAAAAATTACTGTGACGATTTTTGCTTAACACGGAAACTGTAAATATGACAAGAAAAATCAAGCAGAAATTCATTTGGATGGCGCAATTTAGTAGCAGCTGATTAAGAACGATTACAAAGAGAAAATCGTATACTTTTTTCTCCTCGATAGTGTTAATTTTCTAATAACATAATTAATATTATCTAGGACCAATTTAAGGGTAATAGTGAAAAAGGCTGATATCGTATTACTTGAATATCCAATGTTTTACAATGATACAAGGATAATTTTATACACCGATAAGAATGTCGAGAAACATTCATTCACAGTCTGAGCAATTTAATAATCAAGTTAGGCGATCTTTTTTTTCTTACCATTAAAAACGAGCAATCCCGTCGGCTTCTATTGACTTAAGGTAGCACTACATATCAGAGATGAGCTAAACTTTTCTTACAACCGGACATAAATGCTTTTATTTCTTTACCTCTTGAGTATTTATTTTTTCAAGACTGTAAAAACGAAGCGACAATACGTTCATAATAAAACAGCACTTTTTTCTCTCGCTAACCAATTTAATTTTCGTTAATTCGCATCTCTGAATCGATGAAACCTGAGGCAATTATTCGAATATGTTAAATCGCATTTTACATAATATGCAATCGTCTTTATTTCGTAAAGAACGACAGCTTTTTATACCACCAATATTTCTACTGCAATCGAAAGAAAATGTTCAAGTGCTGCCTAATGCTGTAAGTCCCGAGATCGATGAAATGTCATTTCACGAATGCCTGCAAACAGAAACCATTTTCAAACGTTTCCTACGAATGTGTTGAAAAAATATCTTCGTATCACAAGAACGTGAAAACGCAGGTTTCGATTATGTAATAAAAAGAAGTGAGTTTCCGTGAAAAACTGACTACAACCTTTTTTATTACCATATTAGATTTCGTTCATCTCGGAGATACCTTAAACGGCAGCTATATAAATGTATTAACGTGGATGCGTTACAATATTGTACTGCGGAAGTCGCAAAAGTGATGGACCGCCAAACACTGCCAACAAATCTCTTTTAGGTCAAATTCATGTTTTTTTTTCTAATAATTATTTATGAAAGTAATTTAGTTACGTAGGAAATATACGGAGGAGGGAGAGGAAAATAATATCCTGCGGAACAAAACAGATCGAAGGTTGCAGTTGTACACTCGAAATAGAACATGAGGCGTTTTTTTCGATACACGTTATCCATTTAATAAAAATTTACGAAATTTTATGACAAAATTACAACGAGAATTTGCAAATTATTTCAATTCAAAAACGTCTTTTCACAGCGTTCGAACCACGACGTGAGGTCAGAACGAATTTTCTTCAGAGACGTTCGTTTTATCGAAGACCAAACTGCAACGTCCATCATTCCAGGCTGTTCTCCGCTCGAGAACCAATTTTTCTTGTCCAACTTTTCACTTATCTCTGTCAATGTCGACTGCATTTCCTTTGGCGATTCGTAATTCAAACGATGCGATAAATCCAGCAGATTTTCTCTCCTGCTCAATTCTCTTTCGTTCAGTAACTTTTCGTACTCTTCCGTCGACAATTTCTCCTTTAAATAACGAAGCAAATTCGATTCCCCTACCAAGGGGTAAGCATGAACTCCTGAAAGGATTATTTCAGTGTCCTCGACTGAAACAAATTTGATCAAAATGAATACGAAAAAGCGATATTGTACGGGTTTCAAACAAAATCATCGCTGCTTCGAGAAATAATCGTTGAGACGCAGCCAAATTTAATTTACAATGAAATTTTGACCTTTGGGGTGCATATCGAAGATCAATTCATATAGAAATCGATTCGAATTTGACGCTAAGAATGATAATTCAGACGAAAGCTGAGTAATTCCATTGGCCATTAAATTCATTATTTACCATTTTTCCAGATCAAGGTAACGTTCACTTTGTCGTAAAATTCTTTTCTGCTGTGTATCGTGAATTCGGGAGTCGTTCCTTCGGCGTCCGAGTGTCTATAAGATTTGACGTTGAAATTTACGTCCCTCCATATTTTTTGAAGCCCCATAAGAAGCCAGCACGGTTTTTCAGGATGTGCTTTGATGATCAAATTTACAACAATTGGCTTTCGATCTTTTGGCTGCGTCGTGTTGATTCGGGTGACATTGTTCGATTTGAGAACATTGCAGAGACACAAAACTTGTTCTTTCAGCTCTGCCAACTGGGCCAGAATTTTTTCCTGCCTTGCTTCAAGAACAGCGACCTCCGGCAAAGGATTCTGGAATCGATGCTGCCATTAGTACACCGAAGATATATTTTTCATAGAATGCTTGATTTCCCATTCGAAACAATAATTTGTGAAAATCAACTTTACATTGAGAATTCAAAAGTTCAATTTCGCAGTTAAGAATTTTTAAATGAGAAATCAGGATTGAAAAGAATCTTTAAGATGGTAAATGAATTTTGAAAAAATTGTACATTTTAACGCTGTTTTCACAATTTTGCGATATTTTCACGTAACCCACGCGGAACTCTATTATACGAGAATTACTCATGACATTTTTAAATTTCGTACTTCGATTTTTCATTACGAAAAATTCTCCACACGTCACAACAGACACGCATATACATTAGAGAGACAGTTTTTTATTCACGATTCGTGCACACGCTTGAAAGCTTCTTGATTCATCTTTTTTCATAAATATTTTTTCCATGTTTTTAGGAACGTTGCGGTTAGTGGATGAAGTTTCATGGCGAGTGTTGTTATATGGTTGAAGAAAAATTTGGGGGGGTTAGAGAGAAAGATCGATCAAGCCTCAGCAAGAAGCATATTCTCCGGTCGATCGTGATTAGTGGCTGTGAAAATTTTTGGGAGGAGTCATCATGCACCAAAGCAGCTGAGAAAATTTTCTAACTTTCATCGGTTCGACTTTATTATCGTAAGTAAAGAGTAAAATATAACGATAGAATCATTGCCTTTATATCGATAACGAACACTTTTTGTAGGCACAAATACCTAGAACGTAAATGATGATGAAAAAAACCTTTAAAAAGTTGATAACCTGCTCTGGTATATCCGCGACGTTGTGGCAAAATTTGGACGCATGGTCGTTGCCCGAACATATTTCATGAATATTTTTCATCCCGTACATACAACTATTTTCGTTAATCGTTGTCGGATTCGTATCGATCAAAGGTTTCAACGCGTACATCGTTACACTGTTCATTTTTTTCGTTTTTTTTTGTCTCTTTCTAACCCTCAAACGTTTGTCGTCTTTTAGCGTTGATACTTGCACAATCTCGTCAAATTCGTCGCCCCGTTTTTTCCTCGTTCCCACACAATTTCAATGTGGTCGGCCATCTAAAAACCGGCTGATCGTGCGCATGCGCCAATTCTATTTCACCGGACAACCGGACGTAATAACAAGCTTACGATTTTGAGACGTCGTAGTCAAATGACATTTTTCTAGGGCACTTTCGACGTTTTTTTTATCGATAAAAATGCAGATCTTATCACGTTGAAAAATACCGCGGACCTTGTATTTATTTTCGAGAGATTTATTTGGAAAGACGATTCGAGTGTTATCGGATACGGCTCGTTGAATGTTGGAAGTGAACAGATAACCGGAAGTCAAAAGTTGCGAGATTACTGTGCGCGGGAATTCACGTCATTTGCCTGAATTCACGTTGGCGAGTCAATCAATTTTTATTCAATGTTGAAGGGAAAACGGTCTCGGAGTTAAAAATGATTCCCTGTCAAATGGCCTCTAGTACATTGGCTTTGATAATACAAGTCTTTTGTTTCTGACAGTCGAAATTGCAAAGCACTGTACCACGAAATCAATATGGCGGACGATAGTCCTGTCAAGCTGGTATCATGAATGTATCGTTGTGCGTGAAATGAGTGTCGTGATTGAATTTTGGTCTTTTTACGTGACAAAAGTGATTACCAAAGTGTCGCTAGTGTAATACAACAAGCTAAGCAAAAAATGAGTCTTAATGAAATGCGTCAGAACGCCATTTTATTTTCTTTCGTTCTTTCTCTCTCCCTCTCTCTGGGCCAAGTTGAAATGAATGATTTTTCATGAATGCAGAGGGCAGTGCGATCGATTGTAGAGAAAAAAGTGTAGGTCCAAAAACGTACCAATCAGGCGGTAAGAAACTGTTTCATTAAACGAAAATGTACGCGCTATTTTACAAGCGCTGTTGCGCTCTGTAATCGCAAGAGAAAAAAATAAACAAACAAAAAGTGTATCATAATAAATGTTAAGTGCGTCGGTATATATATCTACATATATGGTGTATTGGAAGCAGTGGCCTCTCGTGAAGCATCTCTCGTACTAAGGATTATAATACGTGTGTGCGTGTGTGTGCGTTCTCTTTTAGCGGGGAAAAACGCTCCTCGATTCGTCGCGTCCTGTTCGCATATTTATTCTTGTGAAAATTCAATCTTTCGCTAATAATTTCTAAAATTCGAGCAGAAAAAAAAATTTCGATTACATCTCAACAATTTTTGAAAAAGGTCTGTCGACCTGTTACATTCGTGACGAAATCTTGGTGCAATTGTGGTTAGAATTGCGCTCTTATTTCTTTCTCTCTCGTTTTTTCCGTTTCCCCGAGAGTTGGGCGCGCTACCTCGCGGAGTTTTTGAGCAACGTATCATCGATGATAGATTCGACGTGATTGGACGTAGAGCGAGACGGTTTCTCAGGCCAGGCCTCTCCCCAAAAATTCGTCTGCGTGTTAAAAACTCTTGTACGATCGACGATTATTTCATTAAAAACAATCGAGAAAATCTGAGTTCCAAACGTCGCGAAGTGTAACGATTGAGACCTGCAGATATCGCAATAAGCGAAGAATACGTGAAGCCTCGAGGAATACAGAGAAAAATGGCGACTTTCGCCTCAGCCAATGAGCGACGAGCTCTCATGAAGTGGAGCTAGATTGTAATATACCCCATTCCCCGCTCGTACCTCGCGTCACTGGACTTATCATTCCGTGCAACGTTCTTGGTCCCCCTTTTTTTCCTGCCAACCAAAATAAGTGTTTATTTGTTGCACTTTTGTCACGCTCATCCGGCATTTTTCGACCCGCTGATACTAGGACACAATTATTTTCACTCGGACCATCACGAGGCTCCGAATTATGGAAAAATCGTGCCTAGTCACGTGACCGCGCGATTTTCTTCTTTTTTCTTCCCTTTTTTTCTGCTATTTTGCGCTTAGCCAAATGAAATGGCGCAAATAATTGTGGGCAAACATGGATACGACTTTATTGTGTCACACGTATTTGTTTACACGCGGGCTTTCTCGCGGACCACGTGTTAACGAGACGTTGACGGTTGGTGGCAACGTTTCTTTTTCGGCTTTTTCTGCAATTACTGAAGTGAAATAGTGTCAATAGTCATACAAGTGCCGAAATAAATAAAGAAAAATGACGGGACGAGGAGCTAAACGACGGGGCCGTCCACCCAAATCCGTGGTTATGGAAAGACCAAAAAAATTCCAATATCATCTCATGAAAAAACCTAAATATTTGCAACACAAAGCTGGATGCGAAACTCCCAGCTCTCAACCTAGTACGCCGACTCTCTCCAGAGCGTCTTCGCCCGTTGAATCGGAAGAAAGTCGCAGGAGCACAAGAAGTCGCAGACAAAAAGGTACATTCTCTATTCCATTCATTATTTTTTTCTCCAGCATCAAATCAGTAATAATATCAACTTCCGCTCATTTTCTAATTTCTGTACTTTGTCCTCAATTACAAAAGCCTGATTCCTTATATCGAACCAAGACAAAATTAGTTTTCATGTGAGAAACAATAATTAGAGAATTCTTATCGTTTTAATTGCAGGCTTGAAAGAAAAACACGCAAGGAAGGGAGGCCATGCAGGCGGCGCGTATCAGAAGAGAGGTTACAATCCCAATGTGGATTATCACGATTCGGAATACCATTACGGTTCAGATTTTGGTGACGAATCGAGCGAAAAAAGTGACCAAGAAGAGGAAGTAATTCATAGCGAAGTTGAGAGTTCCGAGTCTATAGAAGAGCCAGATCCGTCGAGCGACAGTGATTTCTCATTGTCTTCGTTCAGCACGGCGAGTGGAACGCCTCGAAAAGCTTTGCTCGGTCAACAAAGAGCACCGAGTCCAGAGCCGCTATGGCTGCAGAATCGCGAGTTGCCAAAACTCGCGATACCGAAATCCTCCGAAGACTTATTAATGCCTAGAGAGCATGTAATGTCGTGTCTCTCGATCTACGAGGTGTTGCGTCATTTTCGTACACTCGTCAGACTTTCATCCTTCCGATTCGAGGATTTTTGTGCAGCGTTAACCTGTGACGATCAGACTAATTTACTCGCTGAAATTCACATAATGCTGATAAAAGCTTTGCTCCGAGAAGAAGATTCGCAACAAACTCATTTCGGACCTTTAGATCAAAAAGATTCCGTCAACGTCGGCCTTTATTTCGTCGACCCTATGACCTGGCCGGAAGTTCTGCGCTCTTACGTCGAAAGTGACAAGCATTTTGATGAAAACATCTTGAAAATACTAACAAACTGCGAATATCCATTCGCCCCGCTAGAAGATCGACTGAAACTTCTTCAATTTCTCACTGATCAATTTCTCATCACCAATCCTGTCAGAGAAGATCTTCTCCATGAAGGGAATATGCATTACGACGATCATTGTCGCGTCTGTCATCGACTCGGCGACCTCCTCTGTTGTGAAACTTGCCCAGCCGTTTTTCATCTCGAATGTGTAGAACCACCTCTCGTCGATGTTCCCACCGAGGATTGGCAATGCTCTATCTGCAAAGCCCATAAAATCAGCGGCGTTGTGGATTGCATTCCCGATGTCGAGAAAAATGGCTTGCTGTGCCGACAAGAACATCTCGGCTTCGATCGACACGGCCGTAAATACTGGTTCTTAGCCAGACGCGTTTTTGTGTAAGTCAGAATAACGCCGCGTTCGTCAACCACGAGATATTTCCAGTCGACACGACGGACAATGCCTACTTTTTCTGTGGACAATTTCTATCTACTGAAAAAATAATTATCCGAATAATCGGGTACTGCAGTTTTGTTTCTACCAGTTGTGCACTGCCAAATGTTTACGAAGTTTCAATCGATAATCACAACCGTAACTTCGTACAACTCCCGCAGGCCCTATGACATTGAAGTTTGCAACGTTAATATGCAACGATTTATTTAATCTTTGAATGATCGAAATTTTTTTGAGCCGATAGATTTTCCTGGGGGTAACCGATCGGCTTATTTATTATCACAATTAAATTCTTAAGTAGGATGTTGAGCTTTGGCGAAAAAAAAACGAAAAAAAAATTTCGTTGCATTCCAACGATGCAAACTTCAACGTCATCAGGTCCTCACGTTTTTTCCTCACCAGGAGATGGAATAAAGAAACTAAACAATTAAACTGTACAACTTGTCATTCAATATTGGAAATCTACGCGTCTTGACATTAACGGCAAGAATACTATTTTTTATTATGTTGATTTATGTATTTCAGAGAGGGCGAAGATGGCCAAGTGTGGTATTACAGCACTCCGTTGCAGTTCGAGGAGCTCATGTCGAGTCTGGACAAAAACGAGATGGAAGTTGCCCTGTATCGTGAGCTTTCCGATTACAAGGACGAGATCGTCAGGCAAATGGAACTCACGGAGACTATTACAAATCAGATAAAGGGCAACAAAAAGTCGTATCTGGAAATGGAAAATGGTACGTGAATATGTTGATCTTACGGGTGAAAAAAAAAGTTGCATTTTTGATTGACGTGGGCTAATGAAAAGATAACTTTACAGCGGGGATTCTGAAGCAACAGAAAGAACGTGCAGAGAAGAAGGAAAAAGAAGCGGAAGAGAAGCGAGAAAAAGAGCGTCAGGAAGCCGAGGATGCAGTCAGAAGAATGCACGAGGGTAGCGATTCTTTTGAGGAAAATGCGTCCTCGGTATCCGGTCAAGAGAGCCAGAAGCCCATCGAGTCGGCAGGGGAGATGAAGAGTCCGGAAATCTCAGATAAGGCGATGGAGACGTCAGGAACGAAGAGCGTAAGAAGCGAAGACACGGAAGACATGGAAACGGAGGAGACAATATCGACGATCGTGAAAGATGGCAAAAAGCACAATATCGTGACAAGATCAAAAACCGGATCTTTGCAGCCGCGCACCTTCAACATGGACGATCTGAAGCGTCGCAGTACAGCGATAATGTCAAAGGAGGAGTTGGAAAAATTAGAGAAACTTGAGAAAACGACGAAGGACGAAGGAGCGGAAGGAACAAGATTGACCAGACAAAAAGCTCATCAAATCGCAACGGGAACACACTTGTTCAAGCTCGGGATGGACAACAATTTCAAAACCTACGTCAATCAGTACAGCACGAATCCGATTGCTCTGAACAAACCGCAGAGAAACGAAGAACGCGACAAAAAACGTCATCTGTCGCACAAATTTTCGCTCACACAGGCTTCGGAATTCAAGTGGATCGGGAGTTTGACGGGAACGCGAGCGTTGCTCGTGAGTACGATAAGGCAAACGATATTGCAATTGGAAAGTAACATTCAAGCGCCATTTATGCACACAAACTGGCCGTTGTTGCGAAAACCATGGACCACGGCCGTGGGGGCTTGCGTCAATCCTCGGGATTTTGCACGAGCTCTCATAGTTTTGCAGGCGTGCATTAAATCTGTCGTTTTTGCGAGTGTCTGGCACGATCAGTTGGGCCACGTTAAATTGCAGAGAGTGACGGCTCTGGAGCGCGAGGAAAAAAAGCGTTTGGACAAGAAAGAGAAGAAAGAAAAAGAGGACGAGGAAGAGCGCAATCGTTTGACGTACAATTTTGTCAAATACACCCTTGGCTTGAAACACCAAGTTTGGAAACAAAAAGGTGAGGAATACCGCGTCCACGGACAGTGGGGTTGGTTGTGGATCTCATCTTCTCGTCGATACAAATTCCAAGAGTCAAACAAGCTCGGTCTCCTCGGAGGAGCACAAAAAATAATGGTACAAATACGAGATCAGGGTGGCTTGAAAATCCTCGCTCTCGATCCTTCCACTTATGATTTTCTCATGAACGAATATTGTCTCCCAAAGGAGGAACAAGAAGAACAAGCGGTGTCGAAGATCAAAGAAGAAATTGAATCCGAGGATGAGCCCAAAGATAAATTATCCAAGGAGATTGCTCAGGATACGAAAAAAGTTGAGATCAAAAGCGAGACCGAAGAGAAAATTCCACTCGTACCTACCAAAGTCGAAGAACCGGTGAAAAACGAGCCGAAAGCTTGTCCCTCTTTTCTCGCTGGTATGAAGATCGAAAAGGTTTTCCCACCGATCGAGAAATTCGAAGAAATCGATATTACCAAAGCGCTCACTACCCACGGACGTTTGCATTATCCAAAAATCGGAAAGAAAACTCGTATCGACGATTTTCTCTCCCGACGGACTCATCTCAAGCTCCTCGAAGAGCGAAGACTCTTACAATCCGAAAAAACGCGGGAGCAAGCTGCTCTCCAAGCGAACATCGGTGGTCTGCGAAATGCAATGGCACCACAGACCTCCGTCGACAAAGAGGATCGCGAAGATGCGACCAATGTCGAAGAAAACACCAACGAACCCGGAGAGAATTCTTTGCACAACATCCTCGCGGGCAAACCCCCTAACAAGGGAATTTCTCCAACAGCGCGTGAAATGTTGGCCGTCGTAGCGAAAAGGATACAACAAGTGCGTGGACAGTACGCAGCGATAATGAGACTCGGTAAAAATGGCGCATGTTATTCAAAATATTGCAACATGACCGGACAAGCCGGCAAAACTCCAGTAACTCCGCAGAGTCTTCAATCAACATGCTATTCGCCGATTTGCTTACAAAAAGCTCGTTTGAAACGTGATCTTTTGGCACTGCTGCGAAAAGCTAATGCTCTCAATAACAATCAACCTTCTTTAGCCGGTAACGCGATAATGACGAATTTGATTGTCAAGAAAGACGACAAAGATGCGATACGAAGGGACTTGGAATCGGCGGTCGCTTCGGCTACTCACTGCACGGAGGAAGTCGCAGCGACCAATACTCCGGTGAAAGAAAGCCCCGTTCAAGTTTCCGAATCGCAATTGCCCAAGAGGCAAAAATCGGACACCAGTTTGGGTGATACGGTTGATGTAAAGGTCGAAGTTGAGGAGGAGGTGAAAGTCAAAGAGGAAAAAGATTCGAAAAGTATTGTGGATCCGTGTGGAGAAGTGAAAAGTGAAAATTCGAATAGTTCCGGAGCCACGACCTTGACAGTTGTAAATCGTCGTGGTAGAACGGTCAAAAGAACGACGGCGGCGAAAGAATTGAATCCGGACGGAAGTGCGAAAGTCTACTCGACCGTCTCGACCGAAGGCAAAGTTTATTTGAAAAAAGTCGCCATCTCATTGGCCGAGAGACGGAAGAAAAGAACACCGGTGAAATATCCGTTGTGCTCAACATTCGCGACGAAAAACAAACAACGCAGTATTTTACTTTTGCCCCAACATGAATTACGAAAATTGTCACGCTTAGGCGGACGCACACCGGTCAGTGGCTTCCATCACATGGCTAAAGCCAATATGTCGGTATGGCCTTATCCCTGCCCGAGACCTCTATTCAAAACATGCTGGCTCTATCGCACCGTTGGGCTCAAATCTCTCGCCGCTGCTGCTATCCAATTGCGGGTGCTTTGGGCTTGTCTTCGGTGGGACGATATGTCCGCCAAACCCGCCAGCTCCGATGGCAAACATCAAATTACCACCGACACTGAAATCATGTCCCTCGAAATATTGAAACATCGTCACGTTGGACAGTTCATGGACAGAACACAATATCTCAGAAGAAAAGTTGTTATACCACTCGAACTACCCAAGCAAGTCAGAGGTTCGTAAATTACAAAATTTATGATCATAAAAAAGTACAGAATTAAACTTACAATGCTGACTGATTTGAATTTTTTTAATGAACACCACGAATACCTTTCTTACAAATATTTATTCACTCGTCCCAATTATCTGCCTCAATCAGAAGTTACATCGATACGAAGTGGTTTAAGAAAGCGCAAACGCCCCGAGTCGCCACAAAGCACCGAGCCACAAGTCTCCGAGGAATGGGTCGACGAAGATAAGCTTGAATTATGGGAAATAAAGCAGTACGGTGATCGGTGAGTTTTCCGAGTGATTCTTCATCATGAGCTTCTCCATCTTGTTGTCCATGCATCGCAAGATCGTTTTTTTCATCACTAACAAAAGTAGAACAGAATTTTCAGAAATTTCCTCCCATGCTTACTTGCCATGAAAGTCACCAATCGTCTTACTAGAATTTAATATGTGAACGCAACATTTTGCTTGAGGTTGGCGATATACGTTTATTTTCTTCTTTCACGCTTTCAATACTCCGTCCCTCGTTACCTTAATTTTTACCCGAAAATTGTGATTTTCGTTCGGCACAAACTAATCTCGGTCGTTAAAACACGTGGCTATTTTTTCGTCATCGGCAAGGGAGAGGAAAATATGGAAAATTCACTATACTAAAACCACTCGTTACTAACCCACGGCATTGGTGTGTCTGTCCCGCATATCCAGGTTAGAGAAGGCTAATGCCCAGATTATTACTAGGAGCCGTTCGGGGCCGCAGCAATCAGTTGTTATTGGTGTCAATCGAACTAGTAGCTCGTCGGTATCTGAACAATTGATAAGCGGCAAAGGATCGGCTGAAGAAATCAAAGAGAAGATGGAACAACAATTGAGGATGCAAAGAGCGGCACATCAACAAAAACGCGCGCTCGAGACGCTAAAAAGTCCGGCAAATTCATCGCCCGGTCAACTCGTCAAAGTCACGACAAACTCAAATCTCGGTATGATAGGAATAACTATTTTTACGATTTGATTCGTTGTTGATGGTCTCACGATTAAGCCAATACGAGTTGGAGGTCGGAGGGATTTTTTCTACACGATTTAATTTTATTTTTGACAAACGACTTACAGATGGAACCGTCAAGGTTGTATCGAAAGTGGCGATTCCAGCCAGTCCCAACACCCAGACAAAATCTCAACTCACGTCTCTTCTCACGACGCCAAATCAGAATAAAACTTTCCTTGGAACTCGTCGTATTTACATGACAAAGTGTAAGTTGAATTCCGACGTTCATGACGGACTTATCGTCGTTACTTAATCGTGACGATAACTCGAAAATTATAATACTTTTTTAGCGTCCGACGGTGTAACTCGAATCGTCTCCGGAACAACGAGTATTCTCCCGAAAACTCCGCAACAGCAACAGCAACAACAACAACAGCAGCAGCAGCCGCAGCAGCCACAACAGATCCAGCCGAACCAGCAGAGCGGACAACAATCATTGATAAAAGTAGCGGTCCAACAAGTTCAACAAAGAGTTCAAATACTTCGAGGTCCCGATGGCAAATTACAAGTTCGTGGATTAATGCCGGGCCAACAACTTGTACAGATGCCTGATGGAAAGCTTCACGTCTTAAATACCGGACAAACGATCGCTGCAAGTCCGTCGCAACAAACAAGCACCGTCGCGACCAATGTCGTCACGACGACACCGAAAGTTGCCACGGCTACGAACAAGATAGTCGCTACGACGCCGATAAAAACAACCCCCGGAAAACCGATCGCAATAAAAACTGTTAATCAAAGCTCTCAGATTACTACACCTCAGAGTGGTCAGGCCATCCAACGGGCTAAGACGACCATAACAACCAACGTTGTTAACGCTGGCACGACTACGACACCCCAAAAAAATACTGTCGTCGTGACCAATACGGGACAAATTGTACAAGAACAGGTAATTTATTTTTCGATAAATTTGTCTCCCATTAAGAACATTGATTTCAATGAAGAATTCATTTTTAACAAATAATTGGTTTTTCTGAAGATTGTGTCGCCAACGGGTCAGACGATAACGCCGAACCAACTGGTGGTAAACAATACGAGTTTGGCACAACAGTTGGCAAGTGGCAAGGCTCAATTGGCGACGATTGGTGGCCATCAAGTCGTGATCCGCAGTACACCAACGGGAAATCAAATAGTACATTTGAATTCGGCCAACAGTGGTCTTATCCTAAAGAGCAACGTGACGACGACACCGACGACGACGACAACTCCAAGTAAAAATGTGATCCAGCCTGCGACGACAATCCACCAAGGTGTCCAATCGCTGGTTACGACCGCGACAACGACGATGACTTCAACGACATCGACGGTTCCGGCTTCGACTGCAAACGCCGGGAATCAAACAACAGAAACATCGAGTAATAATGTAGCCACGAGTGCAACCAGTGCCACAACGCAGACCACAACGACGAGCCAAATGCCTGCAGCATCCGCGCCTGGAACTGTCGAAGCTTCTTTACTCGCTGGACAACCTCCTGGCACTGTTATCAAATGCGTAACTGCTCAGGTTATCCAAACGACACAAGGTCCTAGAATCGTGCTTCAAGGATTGCAGGGCAATGATTTTACGCCTCAACAATTGGCTATGGTTCAACAGCAGGTTAAGCAACAATTGCTTAAAGGTAAATCAGAGTCCTTTGCTACAAATTGCGTCAAAATTTATTTCCGTATTGTAACAAAATCGCAATTAGCAAATTAAATGAAATGTGATGAAATTATAATTCCTCAGCTCAAGCGACTACCGGCAAACAGGGGGTTCTTGGACCGACAAAAATTTATTTGGCTGTGCAACCAGCGCCCGGAACTGCAGCTACTCAGACCGTTTCGGAGGCACCCACAACGCCAAGTACTCCCTCAACTCCGGTGACGAAACCAGCGGTAGTTCCCTCGTCCCCGGCAAGCGCTCCGTCCGCTAACAACCAACCGGAAACTGTGACCGCCGAAGCTTCGCAAACAACAATACCGGCTACACCGGAAAAACCTAAAGTCGTTGTACAACAAGTCACCAGAGCGAACATTTCCGAAACTGAATCGCCGCAAAAAACGTCTCTCCCTAATGGACAACAACAACCTGCACAAGGCTCCAAGGATGCAACGCAATCATCGCCGAATAAATTTATTCTCACGCCGGATTACATTCAACAAAGTAAGAGATTAATTTTTTGTTATATTCTTTTTTTACCTCGTCATAAATTTGATAATCTTTATTTGTATATTCCGAATTTGTTTGCAGCCATAAAAAACGCTCTCAAGCAAGAAAATTTGAACCCCGAGATAGAAGAAAAATTATTACAACTGCAAAGATATCAGGAGAAACAAATGAAAGGAGGAACGGAGGGTTCGTTGTCGAGTAATCAAAATCACAGTACGATGACGACAACGGTGAGCACGACACCGAGAGCACCTGCGAGAAAAAGGCCAGCGCCACAATCGGCCAATGCAACGAGTTCGACGCCAACAACGACAAACGTGCTAACGCCCACGCAAAACTCTACACCGGGCGCTCCGGCAAGCGAGAAAAATCATGATTGGGCTGAACCAGCAAGAAAAAGGGTCGCTCCTAATAGGCAGGAGCATCGCGAGGTTTCCAGGTTGGTCATCCAGGTTCATCCTCTCGAGACATGAATTTGTCGCGACTGTTTTTTAATTCCTCGCTTGCATCGCTTTCATTCCTTCATTTATCTCACGCCGTGCCTGTTTTATTTCAGGACTAACCGATCTGTCGACGACTGTCGCGCGTAATTAACCTATTTCATTTACCAAAATAATTAACTAAGACTCACGTATTATTATTAGTTCGTGTTGATCGATTTTGACATGTTGCATTTTTTGTTTTTTGCAATGCATACAATATATTGTGTCGAAGTCTTTTAAATGTCGAGACGGATTGTGCTAAAGAATGATAGAAACAAACAAACAAACAAACAACAATTGTAACAATCGCTTAATTTAAATCGTTTTAACGCATTAACCATCATTGGCTTATAATCTCGTATTTGGTAATTCGTGGATGATTTTCATTCCATTTACACGAAACGGTTGTTGGCTAATCAAAGTCTTGGCTCGAAAAGAAAATGTGAAATTCACAGAGCTGGGGATAGGAAAAGAGGAGAGAGTTTGCGGTCATAAACAAAACAATCGCGCGCACGAAAAAAACAAAGTTTTTGCTTCTTAACGTGTAGTTGGGGGATTACTTTCTCAGGACTCATAAGATAAACGAGATTACGGAGAACGAGTCGACACCGAAAAGTCGGGCAGGAAAATTGAAAGATTCACAAGAGGCGAGAAGAAAACTGCAGGTACATTCGCGTATGCAAGTACTGCTGTTCCGCCACAAAGAACTTCTCAAGAAGGACATACTAAAAAAACGAGCTTTGCTCGAAAAAGAGCTCCAAATCGATATTCAGGTATTTCAACGATTTTTTATCTCATTATTCTATTTGGTCAGTCAAGCCGGCGCTAATCGAAATAATCAAAAACTTATACACTGCTTCTCGTTTTAAATTATCCTTAATATTTAGAAGGACCTCTCCGCTGAATTGACAACAAGAACGAAAGCCGAGAGACATAAACAGGACGAGGTTAAGGTCGGTAGCGCCAAGCGCAAATCAAACGCTCATCAACTACCTCATCAACAAACCAGTCCGACCAGTCGAAGACCAAAGAAGAATCGCAATTCCCAAGGAAATAGTAATACTCCGCCTGGCGTTTCATCCGTATCCGCAGCGAATCGTCTGAAAAAGGAAAAACTTTACTGCCTCTGTAGGACACCGTACGATGAGACCAAGTATGACTTTCTTTATTTTTCATCTGTTTATATTAGCACGAAAATGACACAACAAAAAATATGACAAATTTTTTCTTCAGTGAAAATTATTCGTTTATGCAACTTGTCTAATTGTTGCAGATTTTACGTTGGTTGCGATTTATGTAATAATTGGTTCCACGGTGAATGCGTCGGAATTACCGAAGAAATGAGTAAATCCCTCTCGGAATTTGTATGTACAGAATGTCGTCATGCACGAGAAACTCAAGAACTTTATTGTCTTTGCAAACAACCGTACGATGAGTCTCAGTAAGTTAAATTTATCGAGGAAACGAAAAATAAAATCTCTAGTTATTTCATATGAATTTTTAACGATCGTTTTTTTAATTCCGTTAGATTTTACATATGCTGTGACAAATGTCAGGACTGGTTCCACGGACGTTGCGTTGGAATTCTTCAATCGGAGGCTGATAACATCGACGAGTATGTTTGTCCAAATTGCCAACGAAATTCGTCCGTAAATTTCGCAAACATGAAGAACCTGAACGGCAAAGATTTAGATTTATTGAAAAAACTTATTAAGCAGATACAGGTAAAAGAATAAATAAATTCATAAATAAAAATGAACAGTTTTTCCAATCGGAATACGCGCTAACGGATAAAAATTTTCATTTTTTTTTCCAAATTAGGCACACAAAAGTGCTTGGCCTTTTATGGAGCCGGTAGATCCGAATGAGGCACCAGATTATTACAAAGTCATAAAGGAACCTATGGGTACGTAATCAAACATTTTTCGTCCGTGCTGGACAGTTTTGTCCTTTGGATATCCACATAATTTCATGGAAAAAGTCAAAACCTACTAATTATTACCAAAATCCTTTGCAATTTTCGGTGAAGTAACAAATTATTCGTGTTTGAACAGATCTCCAAACGATAGAATTGAGGATAACGGACAGATCGTACAAGAAGCTGAGCGAGTTCATCGGCGACATGACAAAGATATTTGACAACTGTCGTTACTACAACCCGAAAGAATCGCCGTTTTTCAAGTGTGCCGAATCTCTCGAGACGTATTTTGTTCACAAAATCAAAAGTCTGCGAGAAAAGTTTTCCGAGGGTAAATGAGGTACAAAAGGAGAGGAAGAAGTGATGTTTTCTCATCAAGTGCCAGTGAAGTTTGCGTTTAACGAAAGGACTTGTATTCGGTGCCAGTAAGCGAAAGTTAAACGTCTCGAACGGAATCCCCTTCGCCCCTACCCCCCTCAAAACCCACCCACAAGAACGAGGCGTATCTCGTTTATAAATTTTAACGTCTTAAAAGTTTAAGGCAAAGTAGGTTCGTAAAGATTCTTTATTTATTAGCCAGCTGTGTGAATACATATATATTTTTTCTCCTTTTTTCTTGCGACCGAAATTTTTATTTTCCTCGAATAAATGACGGAACGAACTTTCGTAAGAGAGAAAGAAAGCGAGAGAGAATCAGTGCCGCGTAAGTGACGAATGTGCGAGTGAGAAAATACGAGGAAAAATCACACGGCGCTACGTTCGTATTTATAGCGTACATATTAACTGGACACATGTATGAATTCTAATATGCATGTTTAAAAACCAATAACAATACAAACCCAAACAAACAAAAAAATCTCTTATTAGTATAGAATAACGAGTCAGTGGCCATTAGGCGATTGAGAAAATCATGACCAGCGATTTCTTAGCGAGCGTTCAACGACACGAATTTAATTTCGCGTGAGAAATGCAATTATCATTATTACTATTATTATTCTTATTATCATTATTATTATGATTATTTTCAGTTTATTATTTTTAGTGTTGATGATACTTTTCTTTGAGATTGGAAGAAAAACACCAAGCGTGACCAAGACGTTCCGATAACAATTAACATAGCGACGAAACGAGAATGAAGAAGAGAAAGAAGACAAAAACTATTTGAATCCAGAATAAACACACACTTTTGTAGCCGTAAGATTAATTCATAGGATTACTGAGAGGGGGGCGCGCATAATAAATTGTACAAATTTGTTTATTATGCTCAGAAAAAGTAATTGTCATTACTTGCGTTGTTTTAATCACATAAATTTTCTATGAAATTGTTTATAAACGAAGACATATGATGTTTAGGTTGTAAGAAATAAAGAATAAAATCCAGGATACAAAAATACAAAAGAAGGCAGAAGTAGGCACGGGCATTTGTCTCGGGCTTTGTAAATATCGGTAGACGGACGAAAGGAAAGATTTTAAAAAGAAGTGACCGCCCGTGAATATTTCACTCGGGAAAAAAATTTCCGAATAATTAAAGAGTAAGAAATAAAAACAGAAGAGCTGGTTTCAACGACAGCCATTGTTTATATTTTATTAAGTATTATCGTGACGCCGAGGGATTTCGAAACGAAAATAATGTGCCGACGCTCAATCATCCGAGAATATTTGCGGCTTGCAGAAGACAAAAATAACAAATTGACATCGGAATGACATGAAATTTTTCAATTTTGTCAACTATTCAAATAATCATTCTTATTGCTATGAATATCGAGGAAATAAGGAACAAGCGCAACGTGCGGATATGCGAATAATGCCGAGTGTGTGGGAACAGGAAATGAAACAAACTAAAAACGGAACCAAACGTCACGTTATCATTCGTTTATTCTCATTTATTCTACAGATATTGAATAAAATAATGACGAGACAAAACGCTAAATTTTGACAGATCACCAACAACGTGAAACGAAAAACATTGAAGATGTAGCATTTTCCTTCTGCGTTATTTCGTTTGTACAGTATTTTTATGCCCATCAAAGTTATCGCCAACTGACAAATGGTCATTTGTCACTTCATTTGGCCTTTCGTTTCTCCAATTTTCTTACCATTTATTTGCCGCAAATATTATATATTGCGAAGAAAAATATAAAAACAGCATTTTTTTAAAATAATGATCAAAAAAGTTTGCGGCAGCAAACTTTGTGCGGAAAATTGCTTTCCTCATTTTTTTTTTTCTTTACTCTGCTCACCAAAGGTTAAGAGAATATACCACTGAGCAACTGTCTAAAAAATGAAAAATTGTACCACGAAAATGCAAAGCTTGACTACAACCAATGGACACACAACGGCACTTATCACTATATGAAAAGGGAAAAAACATTTAATTAGGGAAACAATAAACTTATATGCAGATTCATACCATCACGAGGCAAAGAAACACAAGGTCAACGCAAATAAACCGAAATTTAAATATTGAAAAAAGCGTTCTTAACAATCCCGACTTATTCCTCTCCCTAGTCTGTTGCTGTATTTATACGATTTTTGGAGCTTTTTTTTTATTGGTGATGAATCAATTATTTCTACCCATTGAAATTTTTGTAAAAAAGGCCATTCGTAACAACCGAGTGTGATTTTTTTTTTACGTGAAAAGATAACAAATACAGCTTTCAGTACAATAATATTGCTTGTGTGTATGCCCTTGAAGTTTTCGCGTACCTCAAGGCCATTGGACAACTACAGCAAATCGCCTATTCCGATTGGAGCACTCAATATTTTCCGGTCGCTTTCGCGCCTCCTCAATTGGTCTAATTCGCACGTAACACCCTCAGTTGAAAGAAAACGCCAACCGGTGGCGCGAGGTTCAAGTTCCGGCGTCGAAAATCCACAACCGTTTGGCAAAAGTCGGCGAAGTGTGTGTACCAACGGTTTTTCGTCCCTTTCCTCCTTCCACTAGTGTTGTTCGACAGCGCTCCAGACACCCAAGCATTGTAGTTCAGAAGGAACAGAACGTGTGAGAGCGTGTCGAAAGATAGAGTGAAAAATATTCTCCCTCGCAAACATACACCAAATACCGTTGCGCTCTCATAGCCATTTTATCTAAAGCCCGCGCGCGTCGGATCTATCGTGCACATTTTACTCCGAATTCATACTTTATTCTCGCTTTTATTATCGCGCTGAAGAGAGGGATAAAAAAAAATAGACGGAATAAATCAAATAAATAAAATCCAGTCGAACGGAAAACAATAAGTGACCTTGTGGGGGATATGCCAATCGGCATTTTTATATCGCAAATGGACGCTCTCTGATACTTTCAACGGTTTCCCATTGATCGTCGCCGATCAACATCGGGATTTCGTATTTGCTCTGAGCTTAGGACGCTCCAAGGTGGGTTGAAGCTGATCAATCGCAAGAATAACAAAAAAAATAATGAATAAAACAAAATGAGCGAAAGTTCAGGGTAACAATATTACATTCGGCGTCGGGACGCGGAATTGACAAAAAGAGGAAAAAAGGTTAGAATTTACTACTACATGTAAATGTGCGGGAAATTACGGCGGCGTCCCCTGTTACTTAATTAGCCAATCATAGATGACGCCACTTTCCCGCCTTTCTTTCCAAATCATTTGTCGGTACGGATTTTTATCTTCTTTTTTTTTCGTTTTATTGTCCGATCTACGGCAAATTAATTACTCCGATCATTCACACTTGAAGCTTGCTCCAGATCGTTTTCGTGCTTGCTATCAAAATTAAAGTTTTGTATCTTTCAGCTTTACAATTTTTGACATCACAATTAAGGACAACGACAAAATTATACAAACAAAACGTGTCGTTGTTACTCCGTTTTTGTTTTTTTTTTTCATTTCCAGAAGCACAAGGTTAAACTTTTGCAAAATGAGTGCTGTCGCCAATGGCTCCGGCGATGCCGGCCCTAAGAAAAAAACCATCGAGGGTATTTACCAGAAGAAATCTCAGCTCGAACACATCCTACTCCGACCCGATTCGTACATCGGATCCGTTGAGTTTGTCTCTGAACTTATGTGGGTCTACGATGCCGAAAAAGAAATGATGGTTCAGCGAGAAATTAAATATGTCCCTGGTCTCTACAAAATATTTGATGAAATATTGGTCAACGCCGCTGACAATAAACAACGTGACGATAAGATGGACTGCATCAAAATAGACATTGATGCGTGAGTTTTACATTGATTTTTATGACAGAAAGAATTTACATTTTGTCCTGATTTTTGTTCTACTAACTCGGCGAAACTTTCGACCAGTATTTATAAAAGTTTTTGGAATCTTTACTTCATGGACAGCATATGAAAAAAGAGAACGAACAAATCGATTCAACGCTTTTACAGAGAAAACAACACGATATCGGTGTGGAACAACGGCAAGGGTATTCCCGTGGTTATGCACAAGGAGGAAAAGATGTTTGTCCCGACGATGATTTTTGGCCATTTACTGACATCCTCCAATTACGACGATGAAGAAGAAAAAGTAACCGGTGGTAGGAACGGCTACGGTGCTAAGCTGTGCAACATATTCAGTCATCGCTTCACCGTGGAGACTGCGTCTCGAGAATACAAAAAAAGCTTGAAACAAGTAAGACTTATTGAATTGAATTTTTCAAGATTTAAATTATAAATGGAGAAGGAAAAAAAATGACACGCTCAGTATTGAATTCGTTGTATTGAGAAACTAATGAATTTGTAGACTTGGGGCAACAACATGGGCAAAGCAAGCGAGCCCAGGGTGAAAGAGTTTGCCGGCGAAGATTTTACTAAAGTCACATTCTCTCCGGATTTGGCTAAATTCAAAATGGAAAAACTAGACGAGGACATCGTGGCTCTGATGTCCAGACGAGCTTATGACGTCGCCGCCTCCTCGAGGGGCGTTAAAGTATTTTTAAACGGTTCGAGAATCGGTGTCAAAACTTTTAAGGATTACGTGGACCTTTACGTCAAAGGGAAGGAAGACGATATTGGCAATCCTCTCAAAGTGGCTTACGAGTCTTGTCACGTACGCTGGGAAGTCGCTGTTACTCTCTCGGACAAAGGATTCCAACAAATGTCTTTCGTCAACAGTATTGCCACTACAAAGGTTGGAAAAATATGATTTTCCTGACAACATTGAACGATGACGAGATTGATTACTCATTTATTATTTTGTGTTTTTTTTCAGGGTGGACGTCACGTCGAACATGTGACCGATTTGATAGTTAAGAATCTCACAGAAACGTTGAAGAAAAAGAACAAGGGAGGAGTGGCGATAAAACCATTCCAAATAAGAAATCATTTGTGGGTGTTTGTTAATTGTCTCATCAATAATCCGACCTTTGACTCGCAGACGAAAGAAAACATGACGCTCCAAGCCAAGAGTTTTGGATCAAAGTGTACCATCACCGAGAAATTCATAACGACTGTAAGTTTTTTTTTTTCAATCGGTTCTGATGATTCGAAATTAATTATTTTTCACGTTTTGATGTGGTTTGGATATTTGCTGTGCATAATAGGTGACGAAAATCGGTATAGTCGAGGCCGTATTGTCGTGGGCAAAATTCAAAGCGGACATTCAGTTACAAAAATTGGGACCAAAATCGAAAAAACGTAAGCTCCAGGGTATCGCGAAACTTGAAGACGCCAATGACGCGGGAACTGCCAAATCTATGGACTGTACTCTCATCCTTACTGAGGGAGATTCGGCCAAGACTATGGCTGTTTCCGGTATCGCCTCGATCGGTCGAGACAAATACGGAATTTTCCCGTTGAAAGGTACGCGAGTTGACAATGAAAATGATTTTTCTGACGTTCGTGAAGCTACGCACAAGCAAATCCTCGAGAACGCTGAAATCAACAATTTGATCAAGATCCTTGGCCTGCAATATAAGAAAAAATACGAAACGAGAGAGGATCTGAAAACGCTCCGATACGGAAAAATGATGATCATGACAGATCAGGATGCGGTAATTTTTGCAATTTCTTTCAAATGACTTTACATTTTCAATAAACATGCGGTGGACGTTGAATTAAAAAAAGAAGAATTTAAGAGCTTTGAGTAAAATTCCACTCGGATTACAGGATGGCTCCCACATCAAAGGTCTTCTTATAAACTTCATTCATCACAACTGGCCGTCACTTCTCAAGCTCAACTTTGTCGAAGAGTTCATAACGCCAATCGTTAAAGCTAAAAAGGGTAGCCACGTTCTTTCCTTTTTCTCATTACCGGAGTTTGAGGCGTGGAAGAAAGAAACGGAGAATTTTCATACGTACACCATCAAATACTACAAAGGTTTTTATTTATTTTCATTTGATCGTATTCTAGATTTTTTAATACATAAAAATACGCAGATGCGAAGCAAGACAATTTGGAATAAAAAAAAACCTAATTACTCATAATGTTTGGAAGAAATACTAACAACCTGTTGAATCGCACAGGTTTGGGTACTTCCAATACGGAAGAGGCTAAAGAATACTTTGAGAACATGGCTCGCCACAGAATCCGTTTCACATACGGCGGCGACGAAGATGACCAGAACATCATAATGGCCTTCAGTAAAAAATGCGTAGATCAGCGTAAAGATTGGCTCACGAATCACATGGAAGAAACAAAAAGAAGAAAAGAGATTGGACTTGGAGAAAGATATTTGTACCACAAAGATACAAAAGCGGTCAGTTACTCGGATTTTATAAACGTGGAGCTCGTATTGTTCAGCAATTACGACAACGTTCGTTCGATACCGAACATGGTCGATGGCTTGAAACCTGGTCAGAGAAAAGTACTCTACACGTGTCTGAAACGTAATGATAAAAAGGAAGTCAAAGTAGCGCAACTGGCAGGTTCGGTGAGTGAACATTCGGCTTACCATCACGGTGAGGCCTCGCTCATGGCGACCATCATCAATTTGGCCCAAAATTTCGTCGGCAGCAACAACATCAATCTCCTCCAACCAAACGGTCAATTCGGTACGAGACTGTCAGGTGGCAAAGACGCTGCGAGTCCTCGTTACATTTTCACTCAACTCAGGTACTTTTTTCCTATTCCACCAAATTTAATGGAAAAGAATAATTCGTTTTTTTTTTTGGTAAACTATTTATTTGTCAAGTTATGGATTATTCAAATGATTTCGTAAATAAATGTAGATAATCGGATAAAAAACAACATTTTGCCTCGTTTATTTAAAATTTTGTGGTAAATTTCTAATAATCTTTTCATTTGCTTCACAGTCCACTGACGAGATTCATTTTTCACAAACATGACGACGCTATACTAAAATACGAATATGACGATAATCTCAAAATTGAGCCAGTTCACTACTTGCCTATAATACCGATGGTACTCGTCAACGGCGCTGATGGAATTGGTACGGGCTGGATGACTAAAATCCCCAATTACAATCCTCGTGAAATCATTGAAAATATTTATCGTATGCTCGACGGTGCCGAACCAAAACCCATGGTAATTGATTCTTTCGTTATTTCTTATCCATCGTTTTTTTTTGTTCCTATTTTGCATCTGGGCCGCTATACATTGTTGAATTTCTGTTTTTCCTCAGGTCCCTTTCTACAAAAACTTCAAAGGAGCCATAGAAAGTTGCGGCGATTACCGATACGTATACAGCGGCGAAATCTCAATAATCGGGCCCGACAAGGTCGAGATAACGGAGTTGCCGGTTGGTACGTGGACGCAAGTATACAAAGAAACCGTCCTAGAGCCTATGCTTCACGGAACCGAGAAAACAACATCGATCATCAGGTGAGATTCGAAATGATCGATGATTTATTCAAATTTTCCGCAGCATGATTCGATACGATTACATTCATTGCTTTCCTGTGCAACAAAAACTTTTTGTTCTTTCAGCGACTACAAGGAATACAACACCGACACGGTCGTGCACTTTGTTATTACGATGAGCCGCGAAAAACTCATGGAACTCGAAAGAGACGGTCTCCACAAGGCTTTCAAACTCCAAACAACAGCATCGATAACTTCAATGGTTCGTTTTCACAATTTAAATCTTATAAAAAATTGAACAAGTCTAAGAAAAACCAATGCATGGAAAAAGTTATTTGGAAAATAGCGTAAAATCGCAATTATAACGAGATGCGGCGTTTTTTTTTTTTTTTTTTATAGTGCGCCTTCGACGAAAATTTATGCCTGAGGAAATACGACAACGTATCACAAATTCTACGAGGCTTTTACGATACAAGGTTGAAGGGATATCAAAAGAGGAAAGACTACCTCGCGGGTATATTACAAGCCGAGGCAGCAAAGTTGTCCAATCAGGCGAGATTCATATGCGAAAAGTGCGATGGTGATCTGGTCATCGAGAACAAAAAGAAAAAGGATATGATCGCGGAGCTGGTACGCCGAGAATATCAATCGGACCCAGTTATGGCCTGGAAATTGACGCAAAACAGAGAAGAAACATTGGTAAGAGATTAATATTTATCGAAGGAATCTTCTACTTGGGAATATGTTCGATTCTCACTGATTTATACGTCCAGAAATAATTATTTTATTAATATATTGTTATGAAACTTTGGCAATCTAAGGAGGAATGCCGAGTAAGTGAAAGACATGACGAAAGTTTCGTAAGACTTCAGAAAACATGATGCAATTACGATCTCAATATTTCCACAGGAGGAAGCTGCTGCCGGTGCAGAGGAGGAAGCCTCCAGCGCGGCAGAAATCGAAAAAGAAAATTTCGATTATCTGCTGGGTATGAGTTTGTGGAGCTTGACGAAAGAAAAGAAAGAGGAGTTGATGAGGCAAAGGGACGAAAAAATGAAGGAAGTCCAACGTCTACAGGCGAGGACTCCTGCTTCCTTGTGGAAAGAAGATCTGGACAATCTTCTGGTTGAATTGAACAAGGTATATATTTGAGAAATAATAAAACACAAAACTTTATTTCATTTTCATGATAATTAATATTTTGCGTGACACAAACGGTTAATAACCGAAAGTGTATTCTTTACCGTCCTGTAATAGTCTTTCTTCACTGTTGACTTTCTCCGTGTCCTTGAAAGCACAATTATCGTTGATTACATTGATTATTTATATTTTTATCCGAACAAATACGAATAGCTTGAGGAGAAAGAAATGAAGAACTTGACCAAGTCGAAAAAAACAGCGAAGAAGCCTTCGCCTAAGATCTACACGGATGAGCACCGCCGTATTGTTCCCATAATTGACGATGACATGAAGAAAAAAGTTGAAAAAGCAGATACCGTATTTAAGGACAAGAAGGACGGGATCAAGAAGCCGCCGCGAGTCGTAAGTTGTCAAACAACAAGTGAACCAAAAATTTCTCTGCCATTTGAAATTGAAGAGAATGATGATGTTGAACATTTCTTTATTTAGCTCAAGAAGGATATGAAAAAAGAGCCCACGGAAGAAAAGGACGAGTTCGACGCGCTAATCGAATCTTCGAAGCCTCTCGATGACAGACTCGGTAATTCACCAGACAAAATTGAAAAGAAAACGACTGCGAAGAAAGGTGGTGGCAAACAAACAACGTTGCCGTTCAAACCGGTCAATAAAAAAGGAAATAAAAATAACAAGGAGACTGATTCCGACGACGACGATGAGATTAATTTTGAAACTCTTTCTCCTCCTCGTCCTCCCCGAACTCCGCGACGAGCCGCGGCCGGTAAGTTGACGTTTTTTTCGGCTATGATCACAGTCATACGGTTTCTATTAATTTGAAATTTAATCATGATGATTTTTGTGTCTCTGGTCAAATAGCCACGAAGAAATATAATCTCAGTAGCGATGAAAACGCGTCGGATAGTGACGAGCCGCTTCTACTTCCAAACGAAGACTTGATGCCTAAAGAAAAGTCTCCGGTCGTTTTGGCTAGCGACTCTGACGAGGAAATGGAAGTCGACAAAAAGGCTCCTCCGTCGAAACGTAAGAAAACTCAGAATTTCTCGAAGGGATAAACTGTTGTTCACGTTACCATTTTTCCTTGCATTTCTGAGCTGTTCGAATCGTTTATTAACTATTTTTCCAATGCATGGACAGATCGTTCCGAGGAATTATTTGATTCGCTGGTAGGAAGTTCGCCACCAGCGGCCAGTAAACCCATCAATTCGTCCAGTGAAGAGTCGCCGATCAAGCCGCCGCCCAAAAAGGCACCGGGTAAAAACAAAATTGACAAGCAACGCCTTATTTTTCTCAATGAATTCAATGAAAATTTTTTACTACGCGTGCAAGTTTCTAGAGTACCGACTGTAATCGTTGCGCTTTTTTTTTTTGCAGCTCGTGCGAAAACAGAAGCGAAGCGACCTGCCGGAGGAGTGAAAAGATTGCTGAAAAAATCAGGCCAGTCTTCGGGATCGGATTCGGAAGATATGTTCACTCAGAAAAAGATAGTACCTGTGAGTATTGAACAAATCATATTACATAATAACCGCCTGACTCAATTTACAAACATTAGTGAAAATGCGTTTGTTCGTCACAACGGATGTCAATAATATCGACGGCGAAATTGCTGTTGGTTACCCCAAAATTTCATGATTTACCTGCGAAACGACATTTCAATGACATCAACAATGCTTTGCAGTCGAAAAAGAAGCTGAGAAGATCAGACTCGAACGACGAAAGTTCGCCAGTAGCGAGAAAGCCAGCAGCTCGTTCGCGGAAGCCGATTTCGTACGCAGTTGACTCGGATGATTCGGATTGAGAATTGAAAAAACAATTAAACGGTCCGGACTGAGTTGGGTGTCCGAAGAAAGTTGAATACACATTTCTGTTTCATTACGATGTCGAGAATCATCGCAGAAGCTGACCGCCGCTGTGCTGTGCCACAACAAATCATTTCAAAAGTATATTTCTTCTACACACTCAATGAACGGACGCAGAAAGGTCCTGTTTAAATTAATCGAAAAAAAAACAACGGAGAGACTGGAGGGGTGAAAAAAGAACCGTGAATAGCGGCCGGAAGATTCTTTCAATACTCCCCTCGTTTTTTATAATTTATAAGTTACAAAAAAAACAGGATAAGTTGTGTAATATTTACTTATAATCTTATTAATTAACCTACCAACGTAAAGGGATAAACAAAAAAAAGAATAAAAAGTGTTGCAATTGTTGTTCTAGGGCTGACGTTATGAAAGCGAACGTAAAAACAGAACCGAGACATTTGTACGATAATTATTATCTGAATACGACGATAAAATAAAACTAGTACATTTTCAAACTTTCTTAACATGTTAGAGTACTTACCAGTGTTTCCGACGACGAACAAGAGATGATGAAGAAAATAAAACAACAAATATACGAATATATAGTAGATTTGATTAGTCGAACGTGATTGTATCGAGTGCGATTGTGATGTATAAATATATAAATGAGATTCGAGATACATATCCGGATATTTGTTGAAATGAAACAAGAAAAAAAATGTACACGTCAATTATCGAAGCTTTTCAATACTGAAAACACTTGATGTTTCTTACATTTTTTGTCGTCTCGAAATCGACTCTGAATAAATAAATGAATTGGTAATAAACGTTTCAAAAAAACTTTAAACCGTTTTCCTTATTCTCAGTTAGAACGGCCTCCATACGTTGTCATATCCCAACGTTCATCCATTCCGAATGCTGCTTTTCCTGCGATCGTCTGTTTCAGCATCGCGGTCAATTTTTCTCTATTTCCAATTCGATTGAGATCCGTCGTGATGCAAGGAAAGATATTGCTTTGTGTAAATGAAAAGAAAGCGATGGATTATGGCGAGGCTCGGATATTAAGGGGACAGAAAAAAATGCGGGCTGGGAGGGGTCGAGGATATTGTGTTTTCGAGATACAGACCAGTAGACACTGTTCAGACTTGTAATGTATTCTCCTCTCTGACCACACTTGCCGATAGACGTTGGTTTTCAAAGACAATTGAGACATGAGGCCACAATGTTTCTCGCGTTTTCTTCTGTTATCTTCAAATGTATACCAACTTGTACATTTTCACGTATGTCATTTCCGACGTCCCATTTCATATTCGCGTTTAATTTTATTCATTTATTTGTTTTGCTTTTTTTCTCATACTTCCAATCGCTTCATCGTTTTTAACAACTTGATTTTATTCTTTGTTTCTTCCTCTCATCTCCCTTCTCGCAGAGTTCTCGCCTAGGCTGTAATCTCCGAAAAGCTTCGATCGTTTTCGATCAGACGCGTCTACTATAATACGAAGCAAGGGCACTTGATAAAATAACTTAGTCTTCTATTTCCATAATTATCTCTATAACGTACATATATAAAACAAGTTGAGTGAAGAAAAAAACTCATCATCAGATTCGTACAATAATCAATGCTTAAAGAAACAAAAAACGAAAAGAAAAAAAAATCATAGACAAAACAAACTTGAATTCGTACATATTCAACACGAAAAAAGTGCCTATTGATAATTCAATTTTGTGGAACCCACGATCGAAGAGGGGAGGATGATGATCTGGATGAATTGATGTTGGAGGTTTGTTCGCGAGGGGGAATATTGGGAGAAGAAAGGTTATAGAATTTAAAACATTATTTGTCAGTTATAACTTAAATAAAAAATAATAAAAAAAATACAGAACAAGTTCATGATGCTTGCGGCTCGAGAATCATCTCGACATGGGCGCGCTGTTAATTCACAAAGATGCGGTGCGAACCAATCGTTATAAACATTTTTATAAACAACCCAGATTTTATCATTTCTCATTAGAAACATATTTTCGCTGAAGAATCATCGAACTGGGATATGAAAAATGCATGGATCGTGAAACGAATTCGAATCGAAGGATCTTAACGTCCGTAGTCAATTTAAAAAAAAGTAACTAATTCGATACCGGTGGAGACGGAAGAAGGGGTTTAAAGCGGCCATCCCGTGAGAGTTCGAGTTTTCACTGCTTGTCGTTGCAACGCGTAACAGCCTTCGCAAATAGTGTGCATATGCAAATTGGTAGGACGAAAATGTTCGATAAAACGTTTAATGGTGCGAACTTTTCGCGAGATGTCACAGGGGCAAAAGCGCATCATCACACTCGTATTTCCGTCGCTTATCGAGTTCCTAAAAAAGAAAAGACCTTTTTTCCGAGTAGCCGAAAAAGAAAACAAAACCATCTGAATTGCTTCATTCTTGTTTGTCGTTTTTTATGTGTTAATCCGTTATTATTCATGATATAAGGGTAATAATATTCAATTATTCGAATAAAGTAACATGATGTGTCAGATTCGAGTATTCATGGAATACCAAAATTCTGCACGAGCGTTCATGCGAGGATAGATCACATTCACAGAGAAAAACAATTCGTATTCTCCTCCCAATGTTTTGTTTGTTTCTTTGTTCTTCTCCTTCTCACTCTTTCTCTCTTTCTCTTTCTCTCTCTCTCTCTCTCTCTCTTTCTCTTTCTCTCTCTCTCTCTCTCTCTCTCTCTCTCTCTCTCTCTCTCTCTCTCTCTCTCTCTCTCTCTCTCTCTCTCTCTCTCTCTCTCTCTCTCTCTTCCCCCTCGCTCCGATCAAATGCTATTCTGCTTCTTCTTCTTCTTCTTCATCATTATCATCGTCTCTTTACACCATAACACATATATATATATATATATACGCGTATATATACATATATATGTATATTATATCGGATTTTATTAGTATAATATATATAGTATAAATATGTACACGCATGCTAGTAAATAACAATCGTCTCGACGCACTTATGTTTTGTTTCCTTTCTCCTTCTACCCCTTACGTTCTTTTCTCGTTTTGTTGCTTCCGCGGTTGGTTGATTATCATTATTATTTAATATTTCACCAACCATTGATACTTACACCCGAAGAGTCAGAAGAAGACGCACACACAAAGGAACGAGTCCGTTTTTTTTTCATCATCAACATCATCGTTTCCATTAATAATCATAGCTGATTCTTAATTCATTTCATTTTCAATTTTTTTCCTTTCTTAAAAGCAGCAAACTCTTTTTGACTAAAAAAAAATCGTCGGGAACTCTTTGCTCAGCGTTACACTCATGTGAACGTATTCACTCATGCACACATACACGCACGCACGCACGGGAAACACATTCGAGGACGACATTTCGTTAAAAGAGAGGGAGAAAGAGACTAAAGTTTATGTTCTTTTTCTCAAGATTCGTCCTTTCTTTTCGCATATGCACTCCCGGACGAGGTTGAATTATTTACGTCATCACAATAATTCGTCACTTGGCTTCGTTTTTTTTTTTTTTCGGTTTCTTTCATCGGACGTCGTCCTCGACCGATCTCCCATTTCGCGGGAGGTACTCTTTCCTTCGAATTCGTGTTTTCGTCATTCTTTCCGATGCAACCAAGTTTTTTGTGGATTCTACGCACTCCTTTTTTCATTATTCTCTTAATGCTTCATTTCGTAGGTTTTACGTAAATTCACAATGACTTATCACATTTTTATTTTTATTCCTTTCGGTATCCTGGATTGCTTTCCTGGTTGACGAAATTACTCGTTTCGTCATTGCTCCGTCTTCCTTTCTCTCTCCCTTCTTTCTCTCCTTGTTCTTGGATATTTGGTCAGTGAAGTTTCTCGTTTCATTTATTTCCAGTTCGCTCACAGTCTCAATACGAGGAACGTTAATACAATTAAATATTTTCTAAAAAAAACCGCTTATACTTGCTCTCGTCATAGGCTCAAGACGACGAGTTCCGATTCGTGAATCTGTCCAGAGAAAGCGAGAGAAATAGAATGATAGAAGAAGCCACAAATACTTCGACACATCGACGTTCTTTTCTTTCGCCCTGCAGGGATTCACAGTAGTTTCCTTCAATGAGCGGTGATTCATGGTGTTTCTGTGACGGTGATTCAAATTTCATTCCTCATTTCAATATTTACAGTCAATTGTACGAATTGTACGAATTTTTCCACTCCATCGTCCTTCTCCCTCTCTTTCTCTCTCTCACTGTCTCGCGCGAACAATACACACTCTCTCTCTTTCTCTCTCTCTCTCTCGTTCATTCGAATTGAAATGAGACGCGCGAGCTTCTGAAGATTTGGCATTTTATGTGATAAAATCAATATCTCGTATTTTCCCATTCAATATCCTCCCTGATTAATTTTCTCCCTTCCATTCTTGTTTCGTTTCTGTTTTTAATTTTTCTCACTCATTCTGTCACACTTTCTCTCTCGCTCTCTCTCTCTTCTTTTCATTTTTTGACTTATCTCCTTCTTTTAGTCCGTAAATTTCACTACGAGCTGCTCGATGCGTTCATACCGCTGAACATTCCGGTCGTGAATGACGTTTGTTGCTGTTGCTGTGCCTGCTGTATTTGCTGTGCCTGCTGTGCTTGTTGTATTTGCTGCGTATTGGCCTGTCGACCGTGCTTCGGCACCGGAGGCTGTAAATACTCGTGTCGCGCCAGCGTCAATACGTCAATCCTTTCCTCTTTTCTGTACGCTAAGCAACTCCGTATAAAACTCTGGCAAAGATCGGAAAAAAAACCAAAATGTTAATACGAAGGCGGTTAAAGATTTTTCGAATTTTTCTCAAATAACTGCTGGAGCTTCTATCAAATATTAATGATATTTATTGAACCATTACCTTTGCTTCGTTGCTAACCGACGGTTTATTCGCAAACTGAACCTCCGTCGCTTTCAATATTATATTCTCCTCTAGTATTGTTGCTTGGGATTGATTGTGACCGAACGGCTGAAAAAAAACCGGAATAATTCAATAAATGTTAATTCAACTTTCTCTAACATTATTTTCAACGTAATAATTTTGTAATGTGGTCCAACAGGACTATAGGGATAATTCGTTGCTTCTCAACAAATTGGTAAGAAAGTATCGCCGGATGAGAATCGCCGGAGCACAAAAAATGCAAAAAAATTAAATGGCAAGAGTTGTAACTAAAAAACATACGAATAGCAGACTGTTCGAACATCGGGACGTCATAAATGCTTCATATTTACCTTTCTGCCATATAGGCACTGATAAAATATAACACCGACGCTCCAGACATCTACTTTTGACGAGATTTTTGGAGGATTTTTACCGACTACAAAACATTCGGGCGGCAAGTACCTGAAAAACAACCGAAATTTCAATATTTTAAATTAATAGGATTGTTCTAGGAGTAAAAAGGAGTTTTTCTTCGATGGAAACTTACCAGTAAGTACCGGCCCCTTGAGACGTAAGATCCATCCCATGATCGGGATTGTAATTCTCCTCATCCATTACTTTGCTCAGGCCAAAATCCGTTATTTTTATTTCGCCACAAACATTCCCTTCTGTCAGCAAAATATTGCCTTGAAAAAAAAAAATTCAAAACGACTTAGTTTTACCGAGCATAACCTTTGTGTGGAATTTTTTCTTCATCTGTCGTTGTCCTTTCTGGAGCAACCGAATAAAAACTTGAAAATATTTGATTCTAATTCCAAGAGTTTCGTCAAACTCGACAATTTCGATGCTTTCCTTTCTATAAATTTATTCATTTTTTTATTGACTTTTCGTTTTTTTAATGAGTGAAATTTATGAGAATGTTTGGACATTGGGATATTTACCTGGTTTCAGATCGTAATGTATGACTGGTGGTTTTATCTCATTGAGGTACTTTAATGCTGATACAACTTGCATCACGATCGATCTTGCTTCTCTCTCCGGTATTGTTTTATGCTGGCAAAAATAATGGAAAAAATAAAAAATGTTTCGAGGGAAAAAAATTGAATGAGAAGAGTTGGAATAAAATTGTGCTTACCTGCTTCAGGTAAAAATCTAAATCGTGACCATCACAGTATTCAAGAACAGTACAAAATGAGTTTGCGTCGATTTCGAAAACGTCATACAACTTCACGACCCGTGGATGATCCAAAGCTTTGTGTATGTTGTATTCCCGTAACGCGTGCCTGAGAGAAAACGCAGATTTATAATCAAGCAATTCATTTGGTCGCGTGTGCGAAAATCTTTATAAATATCGAAAATTCTGGATCGTAGTTCAACGGTTTTTCCAACCCGTAAAAGTAATTGGCCAAGGCTCGTTTAGAATATCAATATTTCGCCGGATCTGCAATAAGAAAATAACGTACTTTATATAATTGGCTTTTTTATCTTCTTTCCAGTCTTTATTGAGTTGATGCACTTTACAGGCCACGTAACGCTGCTCCTTTAGGTCGAATGCCTGGAAAGTAATACAGAAAAACATTGATTAAAACATGCCAAGCCGTAAACGTTGATTGTTGGAATAAATTTTGATATTTTCATAGCTTACCTTGTGGACTTCGCTAAAACCGCCTTTCCCTAGCAACATGAGTAACAGATACCGCTCGTTCAGTACTGGATGAGAGTTGAATCTTGATTGGTCCTCGTTGTGTATACGCTTCAGTTCTCTGATGTGAAGATTTCTTTCTCTTTCAAGTTTCTCCATTTCGAGTTGAAGATCGGCATCCTCCTTTTTCAGAGCGCTATATCTCAGCTGTTGAGGATAAAGAAGAGTTCATCAAGATGAGAATTTTTTTTTCTCAATAATTAGTCCGACAGCTTGACAATTAGTCTCAAGAGGTTTGTGAAAAGAACAAAAAAAAGCGAAGAGAGGAAAATTTTGTTTAAAAATTCGATCAGGCCGGAAATTTATGGATAAATGGCAGGACAGGAAATGTCGGGGTAAAAGTGAGTATTACCTTGAGTATTTCATCAGCTTCGTAGAACTCTTGCGAGGTATAAGAGCCGGGTACAGCGTCGGGTTTTAAAAAAGTAGCCTCGGTACCATTGTGCAGCGAGGGAGTTTGTTGACTTCTCTTACGTCCAGTTTCGCTGTTAGACGGCCTTTTTTTTGCAAGTAATTTTTTTTGCCTATCAATTTCTTCGCGCTCGGTGGTAATTTCTTCTTGTCTCCGGGCTAATTCTTGAAAGGCATAACCGTCGGTCCAGTTTTCTTGAAAGGTCGCACCGACCCTTTGCGTTACAAACTGACCGAGCCTCAGTCTATTTTGCATACACTTTTGCCTAGCCTCCTTCTTCTCTATGTTTGATTTTTCTTTTAATAACTTCTTTACAACGTCTATACACTTATTTATATGGGATTTGTGCTGGTCAATCACCTTTTGCTGATTGGCCATTTGATGCCTAAGTTCTTCGGTTGTCTGAAAAAATTCGCAAAGCAAAAGCAGAACAATTTAGTAAAAACCAAGTGAAATATTTCATCAATAATAATAAAACAGTTATAACGACGGCAACAACAACAAAGACAACGACAACCACGAGATATACGATTAGTGATAGTTCAATGTTGCTAATCCAAAAATTTATAGATTTTTGTTGTTTTTATTCTCGGGCTTTTTGTATTATTGGGAAGGGTGGAAATTCGCAGGGTGCCATGGTTGGGGGAGGGCTGCGGGTGTACTCCGTTAATTAAATATATATTCATGTGCGAATAATTTTACGAACGGTGGGAATCGACACTCGGAAAACATCTTCAACAATCGAGAGAAGATGGGCCAAGGGGCGGGACGTAACTACGAGCATTTTCAACCAGAGATAGCGAGAGATTCGTGCCAGTGTGTTTTTCGTTACATATTTTTATTTTTATTTTATTTCTTTTCTCTTACGGATTCATTTCAAGTTTATCTTCAAAGTTTGATTTTTGCTTTTTTCGTTTGTTCTTTTTCGTAGTGTTTTTAATTTCTTTTCGTTTGTTTTTTTTTTTTTTTTTTTTTTTTTTTTTTTTTTTTTTTTTTTTTTTTTTTTTTTTTTTTTTTTTTTTTTTTTTTTTGTTTTTGACGATGCCTGAGTTTCGAATTCTTGTATCCTCTGGCAAGTGAGTTCCGTCTGAAAGCGCGATTAACGTAACGTAGTCAGGTATACGTTGCATTCTTTTGTTTCATTTTGTTTCTTGTTTTAAATAATTTAATTCGTTATTTTGTTTTTTTTTTTCGACCCAGGCTGTAACGTCTTCATACATTTGTTTGGCGAGAAAAGTCGCCCGGTTTCATTAGAAAAAAATAATTTTTTGCTTTTCTTTCGTATTCATTTGGCTTTGTTTCTTTTAGTGCGCGAAAATATTCGGATACCTTGCCCCGCTGACACCGCAGAGCACGAGAACCTTTTTCCAATTTGCTTTCTAGTTTATAAATTCTGTACAATACACATATGTCAATGTATGTTTATAAAATTGACATATGCATTTTCTCCATCAAACGTCACAATATCTCTCTTAAATTTTTCAGACACATTTACTCTGCTGCTAGTTGGATCTATCTTTGCATTGGTCACGAATGAATTCCTTCTTTTATGCATTAAAAAAAATGTACAAAAATTATAATAATTAGAAAAAAAAAGAAAAAACAAAGAGCGAAAAATAAAAAATGGAACGAAAAGAGAACTAAACGGGATTTACAATTAGTCCGAGTGTTTTCCAACCGAGTGGCTGAGTGTGACAACTATATGAGAGGGGAATATTGTTGCAGGATTTATCGAAACGATACACAGGCGGCAAGGAGAACACCGAAAATGTATGCATGATTCGTATGTTGTGATATTAAGCAAGGTCTTATTTTTTTTTTTCTTCTTTTTTGGCTCCGACGTTTTTCCGTAATGATTTTTTTTTTTTCTTTCGTGGACGCGTTTTTTGGCAGACAAAATTAAAATCCGAAAAAATTTCATCGTGATGTTGAGAAAAAAGAAAGTAAAAATGAAGAAATATTGATTTTCCTTTTGGTTTTTTTTTTCAGCGAATCGAGATAGCGAATCCAAGGCGTGCCAGGACAAGGTAGCCTGAACTTGCACGATAACAAATGGACGCAGTTGCTACAGCGGCAGTCATTTGGCTTATGATTAAAAAAAAAATTAAAAAAAAAATAATTACAGAGAATAAAAAAAGAGAGAAGAATCAGAGTATTTGATGGCGAAGAGACATTTCATAAGAATCAGCCTTCGCAATTTTATTTCTCTTCGCTCCTCTTCAACAATTCAAGTATTTTCTTTTTTATTTACGAGCTTTTCCAGATTTTTTTTGCCTCATTCCCTGAGCAGAGTCCTGGAGAACGTTAAATGTTTCTTCTCACCCATTCACAGTTTTAACCGATAAACATCAACAAAAAATAGTGAAATTGTGCTAATTTCTTCAGCTTTTGCAATAAAGTATTACTTTCCTTTTTCAATTCAGTTTCAACAGCATTATCGCGTTTTTTTATATCTTAGTTTCTCTACAGAACGAAAAAACATTTTCCCTCAATAATTTAAAAACTTCGAGCCAAAATAAAAGAAAAACGTCTGCGACGAAAGTCGAAGCCTTATTTTCCAGGCAGGAAAAATACAAAAATCGAGCATATGAAAATAAAACCCCAAAGTCGTGATTTTCTCCGAATCGTAAAAACAATCTCGAACCTTGATGATAAAAATTGTAATAAATTCCCATTCAATCACAGGACTCGTACTCTCAATTTGAAACCTCCTTAGAACGGAGTTAACAATAAATTATTGTATTTGAGAATCTAGTTGATTATTATTTTCCGCGAGAGCAAAAGAAAGGCTTTTCTGATAAAATGCCTGAAATAATGACCGGAACGGTGCTTACATTTGGGGTGTTAGTCTTCGCTTGCCTGACCTGGCTTGTCCTAGGGAGGTTCGTGGGCCTTACCTGCACCTGCTTGCTGACCATTGAGCCGGCAGGTTGGGCAGTTGTAGGTGGCGGGGGTGGTGGAGGTTGAGGGAGTGTACGCGGTGGTTGCATCAACGACGAAAATTCCGCTACCGATGAATTCGGTGTTGTAACTTGAGGCGATATTAATGGCTGTGTCGCCGGTGGATACTGAAAAGATCATTAACAAAAAAAGCCGACTATTAGAACGCAAGTTAAGAACGAGAGATAAACTTTGTAGAGGAAAGCTTGTCAATCAAAGGGAATGATTGATTGAGCACAAATTGAACTTTTGTCGTATTTCGTGCGAATAAGTATGAACCGACGATGTCTATTCAATAGGATATCAAAAAATCTCAGCGATTCGATAATTCTAGGTCCTTTTCGAACGCAGAACTGATTGTTAAAAATTGATTTGTCGAAAGGCTTCGGTATTAGAATTTTTTTTCGCTCCGTCAAGTATAGTAAAAATAAATCTAAGAAATAAATGAACTTGTTATTACCATAGGGTAACCGGCTTGAGGTGATGGGCTTTTAGCGCCGGCGTGTCTAATGGGACTGCTGCCGACGTGGTGTTTTGGAAAGTACTCATTGATTTTTTTATTATCGAGAGTACCGGCGGATCGAGCGCCTTTGGAGATGAGGCCAGGTCCGCTGCCGCCTCCGTCATCCACTTTTCGCTTTCTCTTTCTCTCGGACGGGGTTCTTGGCACCTTTTCCGGCGTATTGGGATCGACTTCTTTGTCGCTGTGCGACGAGCCTGTTTAAAAAGCAACAAAGTTAGAAAATCACTTGCAAATACTTGGAAAAACGTTTGGAATAAAAAAAGCTTCACAGTTCAGGAATAAGAGTGAGGAATTGAGCAGTAAAAGTTTGCTTACCGGTGCTCATGTTCGAGTCTTGACTATGAACCGACTGACCAGAGTTTACCGTGGATTGGGGTGCCATCTGAATTTGTGATCCAGCAGACATCTGCAAAAACGAAGCACAAAAATGCAAAATATAATAACAAATGGTAAAAGACAAAGTGGGCGTGTTTAAAAATATGAAGATTACGAAAAAAGAGAGCGGAAGAAAAAGAGAAAGGGAGGAAGAACATAAAATTTGATGGAGTACCGAAATCACTGTGAGAAACTATTTCCCCTTGACACTTGGTTCGTCCTTATCTCGAAGGCGAAATCGTCCCACACATAACTGTGTAGTTTTTGGATTTTCTAAGCGATCAAAAGAGATACACTCACACACGCGAACATGTAAAAAAACAAAACGGCGACTTCGAGATGGAGTTTAAGGTGGAAATTCCATAAAAAACCGATGGGTTTGACCGGTTAAGGGATGAAAGTAAAAAGTTTGAAAAAAGATTCGAATGGTATAAAAATTTCGAGATGTGAAATAAAGATCGAAGAAATATTTTTGAGAGGTTACAGTCGGCGAGCTCACGAACGCGAACACACACGTACGTAGGTAGGGACGAGTATATACGCGCACAATCGTAGAGACTCGACGAGAGAGCACAGGGAAAATAAAAAGAAAGGAAAAAAACGAAAAAAAAAAAAAAAACAATATGAATTCACTCGCGAACGTTTTTCCGAAGAATTTTCGGCACCGTGGTAACGAAAAAAAGACCCCCCTCCCCCCAACCCCGCGAGGTGAATCCGTACGAATTGCCAATTTTTTTTAATCGCCGCAATCAAAAACAGAGCGTATTAAAAGATGGTGGTTTTGTGTGTTGAAAGCAGTGCGAGAGAGAGACACGGCGAGTGTAGTGAGAACGGACGAGCCAACGAGCGCGCGCGCGAGTGAGACAGAGACGAAGAGACGACGAGGGAAAGCGAGAGAGTGAAAGAGCTGGTAACGTGTATTGTGTGTGTAGGTAAGAGAGAGGGAGAGATAGAGAGAGAGAGAGAGGGAAGGGAAAGAGAGACAGAGACCAAAGGATCGAGAGACTTGATGGTAAAAAGTTTGACGCTAGTCGCCGCCGTCGAGGGACGAGGACGAAACCAAGTTGTTTGCACTGTACGTGTTTGAGCGAGAGAAGGATAGATCGTTGAACGACGAAGAGAGGCGGCCACCTTCCAGGACGACCTATGGTGGAGCCCCATAGTTGTGTTTGCTGCTACTGCAAGGACCGTGCGTCGGTCTGTCAACCATTTGTCCTCTTTTTAAACCCTAGAACACTACACATTGGTCCGGCGTACCGGACCCATCGTAGCCTTATAGGACGAAAAATGCGAGTGTCGCGTGTAAGGACCAAATATCATAATTGCATTATTCATATACACAAACATATGAAACAAGTTTACATGTCAAATATGAATATACAAGAATACGCAAAATGATTGTAAAACAGGGCTGGACGACGGAGCAAAAGCGCTAAAAACCCGCGAAAACTATGAAACTCTCGGCTCTATAATCGCGATCCGATTAACGAAGGAGTGCATGAATTTTCAATTTTTCTTCTCTCGTTTTGGCGTGTATGCGTGTTTAGAGCTAGAGCGAATCACGACAAAATGGAGGACTAGGCTTTTGCGGGGGCAGGGAGGAGACGGTGTTGAAGAGAAGAGGGAAGGGGGGAGCGACGTGTACGGTGGGAAACGGAAGGAAGGGCAGAGGGAGCGCTCCAAACTCTGAACGAACGAGACCGAGAGAGGAGAGAACGATATAGGTGACGGACGAACGTGTGCGCGTCCGTTTTGCGGTGGGGGGTAGGTATAAGACCGGAGGAGTGGTTGGAAATTGTGTTGTACCGCGGACGAGCACCGCGAGGGGGCAGTTTTATTCGATCCGTCAGTAAACTTACGATGACGCGTTGGCTTACACTTCGAGAAAACAACAAATAAAAAAAAACAACGAAAAAGATACGAGAGAGAGGAAAAGTAATTTTAAAGAGATGGTGAGAAAAAACAGAACCGCCAGTCACTAATCTCGAGCGGACAGCGAGCGTTTGAATTGCCGATGATTCAATTGAAAATTGTTTCCTCCTCAATCATCCCGATAATTATAAATACACGATCCCATTTTTTCCTGTACGGAAAAAGCGAACAATTTTTGTTCGCTTGTTGTTTTATTTTCATGATACGTGAAAAAAAAAAACAAGTTCGAATTTGCGATTTTGGGTGATGGCGCCATATTGAAGATAACGGAAAAAATAGTTTCGAATCCTATCAAGTGTTTGCTAACAGCGAACTCAAACTTGGAACTTACGCCTTTAGTTTATCAGAGCGGAGTACAATGTGGGCGAGGGAGAGGGCAGCGAGAAAAAGAAAAGCAACTTGAAATAAAAATGATCTACCTTGGACACATATCCTTGGTGTGACCCCCGCGTTCGAAACAAACAATACGGTGAATAAAAATGTGGATTTATCTCGGTCATGCTCGTCTTGTTGAATGGTCAAAAACGTTCTCTTAAGTCTTTTTGCTTGGAATTAATTTTTTTGTCTCTCCCTCTCTCTCTCGCTCTCTCTTTTTCTTTCCCCCTTGGTTCGAGTCTGATTAAAGTGATGGATCAGTCTCCTAACCTCACCTCGAATTTTCGAAATGGAAATTTTCGGCCGTCGTTTGACGAATCAAAAAAAGGCCCTGTCAGCGTACGCGGAAAAATGGCAAAAAAACGCTTACAGGGTTTTTTTTTATTGATCAAACCGTGTCGAAGTAATCCAATTTCGAAAATTGCAGCTATTTCTCTCGCACTCACAGTGCCGAGATAGCGACTGATCCCTCACCTTAACGGTAGACGATAACACGTCCGGTCTCGTACTACGTCACACTACGACTCTAGTCTCGTGACGTTGCTTACTCTCAACGATAAATCCGGCCCATTATATTATATTTTTTCCCCGTCCACGAAGACCGAGAAAGATAGAAGATGGAGAAAAAAAGAGCTATAGAATTCGATTATTATCATTATATTATCGTGGGCAACGCGCGGCATGTCAGCCACGTTTCACGAGAGTTCACCGTGAACGCGACGAAGCGAGCATTTTCTTCCTCCTCTCTCTCTCTCTCTCTCTTGCTCTCGCGAAAGGGCGCTAGCGCGCGAGGGTGGGGGCAGCGAACGAGAGAGAGAGAGAGAGAGAGAGAGAGAGAGAGAGAGAGAGAGAGAGAGAGAGAAAGAGCAAGAGGATTGAGTGGCCCGAGTAGTACGGGTACTTACTACTTGTATAGTCGCGCATGCGGTCACGCGTTTACGCCGAATAAACCTCTGTCGAACTATTTTTATCATAACTCCTGAATAACATAAAGTTCCGCCATCTTTTTCCTCGTTTTTCTATCGAATGAATACCACACTAAGTTGAGATTCCTCGCAGCTTTCACATGGCGTATGAAACGTCTGTTAATCGGGGCGTAATTTGGTATTTACGAACGCGCAGTCATGTGACCTTCGAAAAGATTACCCATCGTTCGTTGCAGGCATCTCATTGGATGCACCGATGCATGCTGGGTAACCTTGAGCGTGGAACCCCCTGCTTTTCCAAGTGCGACTATTTCCCTAAAACCAATCAAATTGGTATTATTCAATTCCATCGTTACCGCCATTTGACTTTTTAATGTACGTGTCCGAAGTGTCTGTGCTCCGTGACTAGGTATCGATTTCATCGAGACTTTCGTTCGGAGGCTTTTTATTAACCTAATTTCAATGAATGACATTTTCCAACGTCCCTCAACGATTAAACCGGAAGCACAGCGCAAAAATGGGTAGTTGCCTAAGGCAAAGTATTCCGAACCCAATTCTCAAAGAACGAAATGTCTGGATCACATTTAGTTATCTTGAAAGAGAACGGTGTCAATGCAATAATTTCTCGAATAATTCAGTACGCGAATAGACTTTCACGAGTTCTGGCTCGATTTCCATTTATCATCGAGCATGAATCGTGGAATCCTTGGAGAGGTTGTTCCGAGTCCTAAGGCATGAACAAACAAGACTCGTCCGCATATCTTGTGTAACGTGCTACTCGTATATACGTATAGGCACACATAGCCGCAGTATTTTTTTGTCTTTGCGTGTTGGTACGAATACCTCGGGCACTGGCCCTCTGACGTGCATTTAGAGTACTTCGACAACAGCACATCCGATTATCATCTTGTGATACTTTGAATGACCGTGGCATGTCTCTCGGAGCTTCTGCGAGCGGATCTCGAAAGATTGGCTGGTTGTCGTGGCTAGGGCAGCCAAGAGAGCCTGAAGGAGGGGAGGGGAAGGGTGGCAGCGTCCTCGGAAGGGCTTGCTGCTCTCGCGGCAACGTCGACCAACCCGCGGGAGGGAGGGAGGGAGGGAGGGAAGGGCTGCGTTGAAGAGAAGCGAGCAACGCTGGATGCAGAACGAGAGACACACAGAGAGAAAGAGAGAGACGTGTAATATAGCATGAGAACATTCCTTGGCGGTGAACGGGTCGGCCGAGTGAGAGCCGCTAAAATCAATGTGGCAAAGTGTGGCCCGTGTGGGCCACACACCGTAGCTTCTGCTGGAAGCTATGAAGCCAACTCTTGCGGAGTAGAGGGTGCTCCCATCGAACGAGCCTCTGTGATGCAGCCCAGCGATCCTGTCCACCCGTTTATTCTTCTCTGACTTTACCACATGGCTATTAGTCCAGGGTCAAATAACCGAATAAGAGAAAAAAACAATAGAGGTCAACCTGTCGCGCGAATTTTTAGTTTCGGCTTCTCGGGTTGAAGGTTTTACTAAGGTCAGGTAGGTCGAAGGTCGTTCATGTTATTTCTAGGTCCTGCAAGGTTATTGAGTTTCGAAAACATTAATGAGCCGTTTTTTCGAGTGTTTTCAAGTTTCAAGGTCATTGAGGTGCAACTTATTTCTTATTTTATAGGAACTCGAAAAAGTTCAAGGATCATGAATGATCGAAAAGAAAACACGTCTTTGTATTCCGCGCGAGCAAATAGTTTTTCATGGCTTCGAGGTGTTAACGAATAATTTGAGAGGAAGTTAATAAAAGGCGGAATTTGCTTTTTGGTCCGTAGGTCAAACGGGTGAGGATAAGAAATCGATCTCGAAGTTGAGTGAGATTGATTGACGAGACAGATTGGCAAGGGGCACCGTTTGGCTTTTTCACGGCACTGAGGGTATAGTAGATACGTCGTGTGGCGCGCGTTCGAAGTGTGTACTAGAGTACCAGAGTACCGGCCGCAAGAGAGAAGAGAAGGTGCAGGCAAACGGAAAGAGAGCGAGAGAGAGAGGAGGAGTGAGAGAGAAGTGACAGAAAGCGAGCGGGGGTGGCCGGAGGGACGTTTGTGGCTCGACCGTACAAGCAGCCAAAGGCGAATTGTTGAGGCGGCACGAGCTCTTACGATACGCTTGCAAAAATCGCATTAAGAATACGTGCGAGCGAAAGAGCGAAGAAGGAAGTGTGAAGGAGAGGGAAAGAGAGAAAAATCCATGCAGAAAGAGTAGATTCGCATTTTCGAGAATCGCTATAGTTAAACCGGCACGAGTGTATATACGTTTTATCGGGATAACGACGAGTTCCACGGCCGGTGGCTGACGATGTTGCGGGGGCCGTGTCGCACAACGCGGGAGAGAGAAAGAGACATGCAATGCGCGTAACACCACTTGGCGCGAGCGGCGCCCGACTGCGCATGCGCCACCGTGTGTATGTATACACAGATGTTTCGCACGAGAGGTCGGTGAGGCGAGAGACGCCAGACGGTGTGGCTCGTCAGTCGAGCCTCCGTGCTGCAGCCGTACAGTTCGTAGCGCTGCGAAGAAACCCTCATCGTGTATCATAACCGAATTCGTATTTTTCTTTCCTCGTCAAAAACTTTATCATTTTGCCATTTACAAATTTGCATACAATATAAATGTTAATTTCGTATATTTAACATGCTTTTCCTCGGGTATTTATCGAAAGATGAGCCTTGATCCAACTTCGTGGAAAATCGAAGTGTCCCACAAAATAATACGCTCGTTTTATCACGACGCGAAAGTAGTGCTAAACGTGCCGGAGCCGTGGTATTTGACTCTGGACAACTTCACGCTGTTGTCGCCCAGTGAGAAGAGAGAAAGGGAGGGGGAATAAAGTGTAATCGAATACTCACGGATAAAGATCAACAAGAACGTGACGACGAAAGAATTTGAAAAAATGTCTTCGTACCAATCGGCCGCGCAATATCACCGTAACACACGTATTTTCCGTTTACACCGCGACATTAGTACCAACGAGATTATTACTGTTTTATTACTTTTTCACTATATCGACGACTGTACACAACGAAATATTCCTTCTCAACGGTCACACACAACGCGCTCGGTGCTTTCGTGCATACTCGAGAGTTCATGACGCATCACGGCTAAGCGTCTGCCGAACCGAAAGAGAGAGAAAGAGACTGGCACAACAACGTCATTATATTCTTATAGTTTTGGGCCGCTCGGGACGATTTTCAGCGCTCAGGTTCTTTTCCTTTCGTCGCTCTCTTCGTTTCGTCTTCTCGTCCCGAGGGGGCAGGGTGAATTACTCGTTGCTCAATGCCGAATTACCGTAGAGTTTTCAATGAATGGGACACTTTCGATCTCCGAACGAACAAACTGACCAGCTTTTCGCTTTTTCGTTCTTCCATCTTACTTTTCTCCACTCTATGTCTTCACCTTATCTTCACTTTTTATCGCGACTGAAGATTGCTCGGTTCGTGTATATTTTCAATCGGTATGAATTCAATTCATTGAAAAAACATCGCTACACGCTAAACGGATTGAGTAACATGATTTCGAACGGCGTCTCGCTTGAGAGCCGAAAAAAAACTCACGTGTCCGTTTATGGGTTTGTTTTCAAAGTAATTAGATATTTTCCTTCACGCATCTGTTTCTAGACAATCAGATTGTGAAGTTTATGTTTCTAGTTAATAGTTTATTCATTTTTGACAAAATAGTCATTTCATAGTTCAAGAAAATGTTGAAATCCTTTGTTTACGGGACGCACTCGAGGCGTCAATTGATCTTTTTTATCTCGGAATTTGTGCATATTTTTGAAAAGTGTTTATCACACGTTTAACGAATTTCGTCGGTATCCTTTATTAATCGTGCTCTTAAATAAAACAACTAATACGACCATTCTAACGTTTTTTATCCTTTCATTTCCTTCCTAATGACGTGTAATAAGAAAATAATAATTTCAATGTATATTTCTTCCATTTTTTTCGACCGACATGCAACGAATAGTTCCAGGTCTGACATTCCGATTTTCGGGGACTGTATACACACCATCAGGAATAAACCGCCAGCATGACAAGACGGCGCCTGGAAACATTTGTTTGGCCAATCGAATCGAAGCCGATGAATTAAATCACATGTTATTATCGAGTCAATCAACGAATCGATTAATCATCGTGCTAATTCAAATTTACACCTTCTGTGTCGATATGATCAAGATTTGAGATCGACCTTCGATTCTTTTTATTTTTTCGATGCGGAAGCGAGGTTAGCTTTGGTTTGAAATTATAAAAAGAGCTGAGATCGTATGTGTGTAAGTGCCGATGTCGTAAACGATGATTTTCCCAATAAGCAATTTTTCATTTAAAGTTTTGTTCGATTTATCGACTATTTTGAGAATTGCGTTGTCAACTTGATTTGGGATCGACGTACTCAATTAGATAATTAATGTTTTGGGCTTTGCTTTAAAAAAAACTTTGCTTTAAAATCTTCGGTGCAACTAGATCGATTGAACCGCGACAGTGCTGCCTTTCGGGATGTTGTGTGTGTACGAGGTGAAACGAAATGTGTTGGAAAATAAAAAGAGCCAATGTTTTTTCGTCGAGCGCGCTGGCTGTGATTGACCCGAGAGCGTAACGGCTGAATGGGCGACCTTAATACGACGGCAATAGAGTCCTCACTGTTGCCGACGTCGGTGGCAAAACGAGCGAGTAATATACCGAAGAATGGATTGGTGTTGTCTGTACCCGTAGAGCAAGCCTCCTTCTAGCGGAGTTCCCTTGCCTGCTCCACGAGCTGATGTTTTATCTCGCTCGGTGTTAGTTCTGTCTCTTATTACGGCTCCGTGTCCAGGACGTCGCCGTCGTGGTCGAGGTTTCCGCAAGAGCCCGTTGGTATCGGGCAACGTCATGCCAATAGGTCGCACTCTCATTAGCCCAGTCGCGCGCGCGATATCTTCAGGCTGCACCGCGCCCCGCCCCGCTGGCATTCGAGCAACGGATCAGCTGGTCGGCGGCCACGCGGCTCTGACGTTCCCCACCAATCCTATTACTCCTTGCTTCTCTCTTTACCGCGAGGGGAGCATCGCCGCCGCGTATATTCGAATGCAGGCGCATGCGCGAATCTACTACACGCGGTTACCCCCACTATCTCGTCGCGAAGCAGCGTTACGTTTAGTACGAGTCTCTCTCTCTCTCTTTCTCTCTCTCTCTCTCTCTCTCTCTCTCGCTCTCTCTCTCTCTCCCGCTGTGCTGACATCTATACGTGTTGTTTTCGCGACGACCTTACGTGTGTGTGGCTGTGTGTATGTTTTGTATATGCGCGTTCTCTATAAGTGTTACGTGTGTTGTACCCACTTGTCGTTTTCTCTCCTGGTGGGTCCCGAGAGAGCGTGCCTCGGGGTCGTCGTTGGTTTGCAGATCGGTTTGGCAGGGTCGGGCGAGGTTGCGCGCAAGAAAGAGAGAGACAGACGTATACGTATACTCATGTATACATGTATCTACATATATATATATATAAGTCTACAACCGTAGCGTCTACGTCGTCCACCGGAACGGTGCAACACCCCACTGCATCCCCTCGATCGACGCGCCGGCTCATTCTCGCCATTTGTATCGTTCTCTCTCTCTCTCTCTCTCGTTCTCTCACGGCTCTGTCTCTTCGCCGTCGTTCTTTCTATAAGCGGCGGGCGGGAGAGACGCGCAAGGGGGTGGAAGGGACATTTTGGACCACAATAGCTTGACGCTCGAGTGGAAAGCGAAGGCCGCTCATTGGTCACGTTTTATCTTCGCTCGATGAGCTCGGAATTTACTCCAATCGACGACCCTACGGTATGGAAACGCGCCCGCGTATGTTTTTGTATGTATATAAATATTATACATATGTATACATCGAGACGCTCCGTTGCTCGTTTCAAGAAAATACTTGACTGACTACGCCCGTATCGACCTGTTTTAATCATCACTCAAGTTTTTATTTTTCTCTCATGTTTTTTGTTTTCTCAATCCTTCACGACTCTTCTGCATTGTCTACATTTTTTTCCCATCGGTAAACCCGGCGATGGGGGCTTTTCAGATTTCTTCGTTTTTTGAGCTTTTCGAAAACTTAATCCTCCACGTTGAATCAGATATTACTCGGTACTTACGATGTATCAAGCCTCTCGTTTCTTCCAACAACGTTGCCATTCACTCCTTATCCGAATGGACTTTCTTTTAACCATTCCGGTTGAAGCCTATTCGTGACGCGATCACACACAAATACACACGCACAATCACACTTGAGAGAAATCGTAAAAAAAAAACATTTATTAAAAAATGCGGGGACAAGTACAAGCGACTCGCACTTCTTCATATGGAACCATAACAACAGTGACGATCGCGGCAATTCGATGGAGTAGAAAGAATGCGAATACGTGGCATTGACCCACTATTTTTTTCGAGATACACTTACGCATATATTCGTGTGTATATGTGTCATAGGTCCCTGGCTAAGTCGCTGAGGATGTTGGCATGTTTGAAAAATTGTTTCGAACGGAAAATTGTCGGCTCATAATCGTCATTTCATTCCGACGCTCCAAGTAGCTCAATTACATTGAATCTTTGATTCCAAGCTTACTGCGGCGCGAGCTGCTCGCTTGTTTTCATGACGTGAGAAAAAAATCCGTTACATTTGCCACGTGACTCCCGTAGCAATGATATTTGAAGAGCATTATTGTAGGCAAGCGATTTTCGAGAGGAATATTTCTGTTTATGAAACTGTCGCAGTTCCATCACTTTGGTGGTTGTCAGCGGCGAACGGGGAGGGAAGCGGAGGGAGTCCGCGTGCACGTGCGAGTAAATAAAAGTCGACAGGTGGAGCTGCGGACTCGTTTACATCTGCACAGTTTGAGGAACGCGAGCGTTCGGCGGCGCCACTTAGACGGCGTAACGACCAAACACTTTGTACAGTATATCTTTTCTTTTTTACTTGTACTCTAAGGAATTTCGTTTGGCAAATCGAATCGCGCGAACGCGCGCCATTTGTACATCGGGCGAATTGAAGTGAAACGGCGGGTCGAATCTCGAGACTACGCTTTTAGAGGATTCTCGTATTTCTGCACATTTCCGATCGAGGCTGTTCCTTTCAATGTTTCTACCCCAATTTAAATAACACTTTGGATTTATGTTTCATGCGTTTAAACGCTATGGAGGATTCTATATATGGGGTTGAGAGTGAGGGCTCCCGGAGGAAGGGTTTCGACACCGCAGACTCGAGTCCAGTGCTAGCAATCGATATTCCACAAGACACGAAACGTTCTGTCTCGTGTGTATACGTATTACTAACGTTGGGGTAAAGCTTTTGCATAATACAAATGTCCTTTACCCCCCTCGTTGCCCACCCAGCTACACTACACTGTTCTATCTTTTGGCGAAGGGTTCGATAGGTCAAATATAATTGTTTTCCCTTAAACTTGCTCCTAGTCAATGTTTCGCGGATTATTGCTATGAAATGTTTTAGTTTTATTGACTCTGTTAAAGCGCCATCTTTTGGACATGACATTCATGTACCTGAGATGACAGTTGTCCTTGCACGTTAGTAGAGGCGGTGCTGGAGGAGGAATTACGCTGATCACGGGAAGTTGAATTTTCACGGCGTGTCCAGTCTATTCCTACGGCGGTTGGCTGTCCGCATCTTACAGCAGCGACACTCGGTATCGATGCTGAATGTGGCGCCACCACGGCACTAGCGTTGTTAACAATCGGACCTGTTCCCGTGGCCAGAGCGATCGTTGCACTTTTGCTCGTCGCATTGTTCTGACCACCCTGCAAAACGGTTACAAACTACTGTGAAATACAGAGGGCAAAGAATTCGAATAAGAAAAGGCTCAGGGTGGGGACAAATATTGTTGAGGTTAGAATTCGAAATGCAGCGATTCCAATATGGCCAACGGAAAGATACGGAAATCGATGAATTCGTATGAACGCATTTAGTCAAGCTTTATACTCGAGCTTGCGGTTTACGAATTTTATGACGAGGACGGCGAACGAACGTCTTAATGAGAATTTTTCAAGATTATCGACAGAAGTATTTGCACATTTTTGAGAGCAAAAGTTTGAAAAAATTTAAGTTATTGAAAGAAATACGAAAAAAATACCAGAACCAGTCGGTGGATATTAGTTTCGTAACGGTATAAAGTGGTAATGAATTTAGTACGAAGTATCGTACACAGTAGACGTACATGAATCAACATTACATAGAGCCGTGAGCCCTGCGCCACGCCATGTATAAATAGAGCTACGTAGGAGCAGCACAATCGTCGGCGATAAAGGGAGAGAGAGGGAGGGAGAGAAAGAGAAAAAGAGACAGAGACAAGAGCTGGGTATGTGGCGGTGTATGCTCCTTGCTATATACAACTTGCTCCGACAATTATATAGACGATAATACGACGCTGTACGAACTGGACCAATCACTGTACATCTTATGTTTACCACTGGCCAATCACCATACCTAAGCCAACCTAGATAACTGAATAATCAAGTTTTTTCAACATGAGTGGCCAATCACTGTCATATCTATGGAAACTAATGACGACACGATACAATTTCAGTTTTTTCTTCAAAGTGGCCAATTACTGGACTAATTATTAACAAAAATCCAAGTCAGCACACGAAGCTTTAAGATCGGGAGAAGCGGCAACGTCTTTATCCTACTATCGACTAAAAATGTCAATAATTTTCAAACTAATTTCGTTCTTTTCATTCGTTCTCTTTTTTTCGGATATTTTTTTTCCTCTGGTCTTTTCTAAAATAAGCTGCGAGCGTATTTTTTCTACATAGACACAAATTAAGGAAGTTTTCATCGTTGGCCAAGCCCGGATATTTTACTGCAGTGCGGAAGTGACGGTTTTTACACGTGTGTGTATGTGTGTGTGTGTTGCGTCTGTTTGTGTGAATACTTTGCCGAGGTTATGTGGCGGCTGCTGCAACGGAATAGAGAGCGAGAGCGAGAGAGGGGGAGAGAGACGGAGTTAGAGGTCGCCCGGAAGAAAGGAAGGATGAGGGGGACAGGCGGGGCAGGGAGCACAGGAGGGCGGTTGGAGAACCCAAGGGAGAGAAAGGGCAAAGAAAAAGGGCGGAAAACCGAGTGCTCGAGTGGATTGAACCAACTCGTGAGTGAGAGAGACGAAAATTCTGTGAGTGCCTGTCTTTGTATACGTGTGCGAAAAGGACGGAAAGAAATAGCGCTCACCACACGAGTCAGGACAGCGTTGCCACCATCATCATCCCCCTGGAGTGCATACTATAGCACCCATAATAGCTATACGCGGAACCAAGGCTATTGAACAAACCAGCACAGTCATTGGCCTCCGAATTATTTACAATATTTCGAAACTTTCGACGAAAAGAGCATCTATGCCAATCACTGTCTTATTTCTTTATCCCGTTCATTTAGATCGATAAACTTCTAGTTTCATCAACTTTTAGAAACTATTAAGGGCTCCTTCACTGTCGTTCGTTTACTAACTCTTTCGTACCGGCCGTTATGAAAAAAAAATTCGAAGCAATTTTCATTGGACTGGTTACAAACGCGGTAAGAGGGCTCATCATTTAGGCAATTTCAAATTTACCGAAAATTTATTGCCATCCATTCGACTTTATGATCAATCTTTGCATTTTTTTTCTACAGCGACATGTCAACTAATTGAATTGGTATTTGCGGATCAATATTCAACGTTTTAGTTCCTCGTTTGATTAGTATACGCAGATCCGCCTCGTAGCGTGGTAAAGATTTGAGCATCGTGGTAGCGCCGAGGAACACATACGTCGATCAATGACTACTGTAGTCGGGCCACTCACTAAATGGGCAAAGACACTAATACGACGCTGATCCGGCTTCCCATCTACGACCGGCGATTACATGTCCGACAATGGAAAAGAATCGTTATGGAATAACGAAGAAAAGGCTTGTCCTTGCTTGAGAATTGATCCTTTCCGCAGATTTCATAACGACGCTTTTATATTAAGTTGCAGGCAGCACTTTCGTGGTCTCGTAGGAAAAATCCATACGCGATTGTGAATTCGCGATGAAAATCCAATTTTCTCTGGTCCAGTTGGAAATTGAAGGTTGATTGATGGCCCGATTCAACGGTTTTGAATAAAGCGCGCTTTACAGTGTGAAAGAATTCCGTTAGGTGTCTTCGAGTCCCGGTGAAGTGTACGAGAGAATTCACCGATCACTGCGTACGAGCCCGAGCCATTAAAATGAGCGGCCAGCACGCGATTGATAATTAAATACAAAAATCTCAACCACATGGAAAAAAAAGAAAAAAAATATTTTTTTTCTGTTACTAAATCCCCGGCCGAATTTAAAAACCATCATCGAAAAATATGCGGACGAATAGGTTTAACAAATGTGCGTCGAGACTCAGATTTTTCGCCAGTTTTCAAAGAAACTCTTGTGCGAGACATACGTAGGTTGGAAAATCGTGGTGCATACCTGGTGCTGCTGGCCATTAAAGCCTTTGCCAACCTTTGGACAATATATACATATATAAATGTATGTATGTAGAGACAGAGAGAGAGAGAGAGAGAGAGAGAGAGAGAGAGAGAGAGAGAGAGAGAGAGAGGGAGGGAGAGAGAGTGAGTTGAGGATCGATACGCGAAACCAAGCTCGCAAGAGAGGACCCATCCGACACACAAAACTCGTGCTTGCACACAGAAATCAAGAGAAAAGAGAGTGAGGGAGGGGGGGCGGGGGAAAAACGTGGGCGTATCGAATCTCTCGCCCTTGCATCTCTCTCGCTTTCTCTCCTTGCCTCTTTCTCTCTCGTCTATCTGCTGTAAGTAAGATGGAGATTCTCTCTGGAGTCTCAGCTGCCGAAAGGCCGGAAGGAGACAGGAGAGAGGAGTTTCGGCAATCTATATACACACACACATACACGCGCGCGCGCGGACACACATATATCCAGGGATAGATAATATATAGAACGAGTGAACCAAGAGAAATACCAGGGATGAGAGAAAGAGCGGAGAGAGAGAGAGAGAGAGAAGATGATAAAAATCTCAGATACATACACGTACACGAATACACTCAATTGTATAATATTATATTTACGTATCAGGAGCGAGAGAACGCGAAAGGACACGGAGAGGTCGTGTGTTAACGTAGGACGAAATAAACTATGTGCCCTGGACAACACACTGCACTACACACACCCATACCAATTCCTCTCCTCCCCTCCCTCCCCGCGCCTCCTTGCCCTCGCTCGAAACACCTTCACCATTCTTTCGCCTAACACGCAGAGAGAACCCGAAACAAAAAGCATTTACAGATGGGTCGAGATAAACTTTGATGTGAAAAACATCAAATTTTGTCATGTTCATCGAATCTGTTTTCAGGTTTCGAATCATCTTCGAATTCGTATCCCGCGCTTTCGGTCCACTGTTCAATTTTTGAAGATGCTACGTAAATCCATCATTCGCCGTCGACACTTTCGTAATTAACGCAAGATTTGTTGCCGTGAAAGATTCATCGGGTTTCGAGTGAATGGGACCCACAGACACTTTTTATTGAGCTGAAGGAATTATTGTCATGGCAATGAGAAGATTTTATTTCAAGTTTTTCTGATTTTTTATCATTATTTTTGATAATAGGATAATTTTAAGTTTTTATTGTTTTTTAATATAGATTGTGTAATATGTGATAAGGCGAATTTTGATTGAGGTTGGAAAGAATTTGGTTTTGTGGGCCTGGAGGCGTATCGATATAAGCAAGCGTATTGCACGTGACTCCGGGAGCCCCGTGCAGCCGATAATATCCCGGCGCGCGAATTTCTCAAACCGCGTCGTCGCTTGCACATTTCGCGTGTGTCGGTAGCGACAACGACGACAACGGCGAGGCTATACGATCGGAGGCATATTAAAGCCGGGAGAACAATCTCGGCTTTGTCATCATCGACCACACCTAAAATTTAGTCAGGGCGCTCCTGGCGAGCGTATTGAATTGATAGTTCATATCGAGAGTGGAGATGACGAAAGTACGAGCAGAAAAGGCAAAGGAGAATCTCATTGGTGGGCGGTGTGGCATGGTGTCCGGAGCATTTCCGATGTCTTTGTAATTCGTTCGACTTGGTTGAGAACAAAACCGAGAATCACGCCATCTGGCGATCCAACAATGGAGAATCAACGCGCCAATTTTTCATTTCCATTTTCTTTCCACCCGGAGATTGGCACGATATTTTATTTCCTCATAAAATCAGCCAATGCGGAATTATAACGTTAATTGTTAATTCAATAAAAGCCCAAAAAATTGAATCTAAATCTCGACTTTCACGATAGTTTAATTTGTCATTTTAAATCCTGACCCCAAGAGATCTGAGAAAAGAGAAAGAGAAAGATCCAAGTTGAGCCGAATAGCCGTCGAAGCAAAGCCAGTACGTGGCGCTGATGGCAACGACCCCGAGTCTATTCGCGCTCCGTCGCTCTTTTCTCTCTTTCTCGCTATATGGTGCAGGTTCAAGTTGCAGAAAAAGCCCGCGTTAAGTAAACACACCAGTCGCTTCCGAGTCAAATCAACGTCCAGAGAAAGATATTTCTCCATCATTTGTATAATAATTATCATTATTATTGCCATATAAGCGTTCTATAATAATAATAATAATAATAATTTTAATCGAGTTGCTCGGAATATATAAATGGAATGAAAGAATCTATTTTTTTCTCTCGTTCTCTCGCTCTTGGTTCGATTCGTTCAATACCGCTACCGAGACACATAAAACAGCAGCGAAGAGTTGCTAATGCTGTAACGGCCGTTTGCCTCTTTCCAACTCGGTGAAAGTCATTCGTCATTAGAAAATAATAATAACAACAATATACGAGTGTATACTGAGACTCAGGATGTTACGTGCTCTCTGGATACATGTTCGTATGTACGTGTTTACGATCCGAGAGAAAAAATTGATCAATCTTGTTAGAATTTAATTTCATTGTGAGGGAAAAACAACCAAAAAATAGAAATGGTGACAGAAGAAATGAAAAATGTTTGGACTCACCCGTGCTCCGAGAAAGCGGGCTTCCAATAACTCCTGCTTCCTGGGATCCAGGGTGGCCTGAAAATGCTCCATCTTGACGCCAGCGCCTGCAAACAGATCGTGGCAAAGAAATAATTATGTTGCGTTGTTACAATATTGCTCGTACTGGCATTTTGTTTTCGGCAATTAATCAACGACGCTCAATCATTTTCGTGTATTTAGTTCTCACGGTAATGCAGTTGAAATGATTTCATAGGAGCGTCTACAGGATTAGAGACAATTTTGAAAAACAGAGCCTTGCTTCACCTATTTGCAGGTTTAAATCCAATTTCTTAAAATTTCGTCGATTATTATGAAAGATTATGGGACATGGACGTTGGCGGCTAAAAAAAACAACACATGACTGCCAGAAAATTGCAATCCTTGCCAGGGAATGCAAAGAAAATTAGCAAATATTGTGTGTTAATTTTTATTTTCGTGCAAACTTGTTTTCTCTATATTTTTTAACAAGGCACAGGGGCGACTCAACCCTTTGACCTTTGTCATACGTTCAACTCGGAAATCAATACACGAACCGGATGCGGAGTAGTGTGGTCTTTGGGTGGAATAGTCGTTTGCTGCTTTCTCTCTCTCACTCGCTCCTCTACACTCGAGTCTATACGTACAGCGTTCATGTATACATATACATGTATTATCCGTACCTATAGGAAGATACATGTCTATAGCGGGTAGTTCTAGGGGTTGAAGGGTGGGGTGGTCTCGCCTAAAATGCTCAGAGGGTGTGCTGATTCCGGCGGGCGATAGAATTCCCGAGGCAAGTGGTCCATCGAGTCTACGCCAGTCCAAATAAATTTCATCGCGATCTTTATGACATGGAAAAAAAGCGTGAATGATAATCCTGACGGGGGGCATTCACCGAATTGTCCGCAAATCAAATCGACTAATTTTCATAAATTTCCGATTCTTTTTTTCAGCAAATAACGAGAATGACATTGAACTTTAAAAGTTGTGTATGAAGAATTTTTGCCAGGAGGTAAACAGCATTTTTTTTGGGAATAACTTTCCAGCCGAGATGCCAGAGGATTGGAAAGCGAGTTCTGCAGTAGCCACCAAAGTGCTCTTTGCAAATTGAATTATCACCGAGCCAATAGGCCCAGAAATATCTGGCAATTGTATGGCGAAAATTCTTGTGTCTCTTTTTCCTTGTTTTACGAATAATCCAATTCGACCAGAGCTCTGCGCTGATTTTCCATCATAACTCTTTGTGTCGAGTTTATTCGATCACACGAAATTTGAGAATGCTCTCGACATCGCCCGTGCGAGCGGGAACACGTAAACAAAGCCTTGTTTACGCCGGTTCATTTTGACAGCAAGTTCGAGAGTGTTTTGAGGGACGTCACTAGTAATTCGAGCGATTTTGCTTATTGTTGGAAAGAAACAACAAACAAAAGTTATTGTACCAAACGGATGATCGTGCCGGGAAATATTTCAAATGAATATCTCTCTGGGGCAAATTGAAATGGTCTCGAGATTATTCTCGCATCGTTAATTCAGCGCGTTTATGTTGCCAAATTGGAGAGTGAATCCGCCATTCGGTGGGTGTTTAATTCGAGCACAAGATGGCGCTCACACATCGAGAGGTTTCGCTTTCCCCTTCTCTTAGTAAACTATAGGATTTGCTCATTTGGTGTGACTACGAGCGAGGAAAATCTCAAGTCGATGTTTGCACGTTTGGTTAGCTCGGGAGGATATTGCCCGGTCGGTTGAACGTGCGGTAAGATTGAAGAAGGGTGCAGTGCGCAATTGTAACGAGAATCGAGAGAAAGAGAGGATGACGAGGGGAGACCAAGGGGAAACAGAGGTTCTCAACTTTACCTGAGATATTTAGTGCAGTGTTGGGCGTGAGAGTTGAAAATGAGGAAAGGGGAGAAGGCTACGCGAGGGACACAGAGAACGAGCAAGATGAGAGAATACGTGGGAATGGCGAAAGGGAGGATCGGAATTCAAAATGAGAGGAGAGCAACTGATGTGCAGTGCCGACATTCGCCGCTTGGTGGCTTTACTACTTACTAAACTCGCTTCTACTTCTTTATCTATCGATCTCTCTCTCTCTCTCCCTCGCTCCCTCGTTTACTTCCTTTCGATCTTTCGTTTTCCTTCCCTCTGCTTTTTCCCTGAACTTCGTCTCACTCTCTTTCTCTCCTATCATCACATTTTTGCCCAATGCGTTCGTCGTTTCCGTTCACAAATTTGTTATCGTCATTTATTCGATCTCAACGGACCTTTATTCATCTTTGCTTTAATTCTCGCCACCGGTGTAAAAAAAAAAACGACAAACATATTTAAGCAATGAACGTTGAGAATAAAATGTACAACCGAAAATAATCGTATGCGTTGCAGGAGCAATTTGACGTCGAGGAAAAAAATGTCCTCTACCGTCAATGGCCGCTCTGAAACGTTTCTAGTAACGAAATTTCCCGATCGCCGAGGAGAAATAGCAAAAGCAACGGCAGCAACGAGCGAGCGAGAGAGAGAGAGGGAAAAAGGGACGGAGATACGAAGAACGTGACACGAGCAGAAACGCAAGCAACAAAGCTGCTCTACACTCCACACCATTCCGACCATCCCGTGATTCTCTTCTTTCGGTCTCTCCGGCTCTTTCAAGGACGCCAGTTGTAGCGCCATCTTGATTATTTTCATTTTCAATTTCCAAAAATTACGTCATTCACTTTTCCCTTCCATTCCTTACATTTGTTCTCTCGAATTTATCGATCTATAATTTTTTCTTTGATTCCTCAACGATTCAACAAGCTACATCATTTTTTTTTCGATCCGAATAATTCATCATCGATTGCTTCATCTTTCCGTCGAAGCAATCACTGAATTTATTATTATCTCACTTCGCAATACCCATGGATTTATATGGATGATTAATGGAACTAATAAACGGAAATTCATTAATTAAATTGAGTCCGAATGATTCGCATATTGAAGTGAAAATAAATGGACTTCAAAAGCCTTCTGGAGCTCATAAGGAATTTTCAATTTTTTAATGCACTTGAAAACATTGCCAATTCCATTCAATTTTGCTAGAAAGATGACTGGAAAAATACATTCACTACACTTCAAATACAACACTTTGTGTTTGTGTTTTAAACTTTGACAAGACAATGTAAAAGGAGAATAGCTCATTGAATGACAATTTCGAATGATATTTTTGTATATCAAACGAAATTCTGAGTTCTAATTTCAAGACGTTTGGTAAGGTATCTATTATTTTTCTAACAGCCTGAACAACCTCCTTCTTAATTGTCTAAACGACCTACTTTTTTTGTTGTCTCATATTCAGGTGACAGATATTCAATATTTATTATCCTCAAGAATTGGGAATACTTTGTGATTGATAAGAGAAACAAGCTCTTTGTCATTGGAGAGAAAAAGTAAATGTTTGCAAGTCATAAGAAGTCTCAGAAATATTATTAACGTGTTATATTTGATTTTTTGCCCAAGATTAAAAGAGTGGAAAAAAAAAATACTCACCACCACCAGAATTCCAGCAATTATCAGTCATCCCTGTGTATCCATCTGCACTGGCCTTGACACTTGAGTTTTTTAATGCCTTTAATGTTTGACTGTTTAGTTTTTTTTGTTCAAATTCACAACACTGATAATCCTTCTGTTGTTTTATTTGAATTATTTTTTTTTCTAGCCTCTATTATGTCACAATAAGGCTCTCCTTCCCACGAGTGTACATCTTGAGAGATTCTCTCATTTTCCTCAAACACTGCAATGACATTTTTGCAGATTGTCAAAAAAATGAAGAAATATCTGGCCAACGCGCACAATTATGCCAACTTGTTACACTTTTCCCCTCCGCCGCACTTGTCTAAAAAAAAATCAAAATCTTAATGACATACTGATGCTCGTTGAAGAATCTCTGTTGTGAGAGGAAGAGAAATTCTTGCTTTCCACGATTTCTAACCAAGCTGTATTCTAACCCAGGATCGATTATTCAACCATAATTTCGGTGTATCATTTGTTTTTTTTTAGACAAATTTTGAAATTTTCCGACCTGAAAACAAATTCGCGGATGAATCTTTGATGTGGTTTTAGAGGATTAAGCATTTTTGGAAGTTCGAAAAACTGATTTGACAGCAAACTCTGGATATTCTAACCTCAAACCGAAACGGAGCAGAATTCTGTGCGAAAAGCTATTGAGAGACCACGAAAACCCGACATGTGCGCTATGACACGAAAAAAAATGGAAATAATTAGAGAATATTGCAAGTCCACTCAAACTAACAGGAAAAATACCGGTAAACACTGAGTTGAGGAGACTTTCCCGATTCAAATGATTTTAGTGTTGATGATTTTACGAAGCTGCGAACGACACAAAAATAACTGGCCCGTGGTGAAAAAACGAATACGAGGATGAGAATCTCGCTGAAAAAATGTATATACCTGTGCTCAGAGTTTTGAAAACGGTATATATCCGACTAGGACTGGTCTACGCCTCGTAGTGTGCGACCGTTTGATTCTCTCGAAAATAATCCGGGTTCCCAATGTATTCACAAATAATTCACTTTCTCTCTTTCTCTCTCTCTCTTCTTCGTAGCACAGACACGCACTAAAATATTCGCGCACTTGTCGATAAACTCGCGTTAACGAAGGAAAAAAAGGGTGAGGTGAGGGAAAACTGTAACATAACCTCGAAAGGAGATATTTACCAAACGGCAAAATCGTGATGCACTGGGAAAAGGAGAGAGGGTGGCGGTGGTGTCGACAACGGTAGCGGCGGCGGCAGATTAGCCGAAACTTTTGAGGTTATAATCATCTGTGCGAAGAGCGGATGTACGAGAAAATCTCACTGTATACATACATACATATATTTATATACATAGGTATACATATACGTCGAGCATTAAGAAACGACGTGTTGGAAGGGGCGCGGGGGAAGAAGAGAGAGAGAGAGAATGAGAGAGGGTCAAGAGAATCGATAGGTCGATTTTTCTTCTTTTATTTCCTTCTCTCTCAATGTCTTTTGATTTCTCTTTACTTTTGTACAATTTTTCTACGTCTATCTATCGAATACTGTAACGTTTCACTTCGTTTCACGGAATTCCCGGTGCAACTACGAAATTTAGCCAAATTATCGTTTGATTGGGGATACCGATCGCAACACGAGAAAACGATTCTGACATGTCGTCGAAGAAAACTAGCTGCTCGCAGCGGACCTTCGGACACACTTGTGTACTATTCTCGTATTTCTCTCTCCCTCTTCCAATTTTTTCCTTCCTTTTATTTCCTCACGTTTCTACGCGTGTGTAGTTCTTCCTCTTCCCCCTGCGACGGTCCTTCTCTTCCCCCTCCTCCCGTCGTCGCGTAGCCCTTCTGGCGATCACAAGAAATCCTCCCTCCTTATTTCCTATTCACTTTTGTTTTATTCGCACTCTCCGACCGACATCAAGAAAATCCAAGTCACCAGAAACATCGAAACTCCCGAGAGAACCAATGAGACATGTACACACGTTAAGAAAAACGGCACTCGATGATGTTCTCTCTTTCACGAAAACCACGAACCGACGAAAACACGAGAGAGAAAATACTACGCGTACGTATCAAGTCTCGACGTGTTTATGTGTGAGTTAAAAACCTCTGTAGTCTCACGCTACACGGCACCACATCATGAACGGACAAACAGAGAGAAATAGAGACAGAGAGAGAGAGAGAGAGAGAGAGAGAGAGAGAGAGAGAGAGAGAGAGAGAGAGAGAGAGAGAGAGAGAGAGATATAGATTGACACGACAAGCGTATCTCGTCTAAATGATCCCGTCCATGTTTCGCTATAAACAGACGTCGATTCCTCTTTCTCTCTTCAACCGTGATTATTTCACAATAGGATTATTTTTCGTGCTCATTGAAAAAAATATTTTCTTTTTTAACGCTCGATTTAGAGATGACTTAAAAAAATGTATTCAATGCACGATGCATATTCGCTGTCGCGGTGTTTATAGTTAAAGACGAACAGCACTTCACTTTTATGCTTCTCTATTTATTTATCTTTGTGATTATTGACACGATTGTATTTTCCGATTGATATCGTGCCTAATCGTCCGTCTCATTGACCGCCATTCTTCCGAACGATTTACGAATTTCAATTTTCCGTACTATGTCGGAAAAAAAGTACAACTCGTAGACTTTCAGTGAATGAAATCTGCCCCAATTTTTACTCACTACGATGTTGATTTATTTTCATTGTTTTTACAGCCAACTTCAACACGAATATTTGTCGTATTTTTATTTAAATATCACACACGTAATTTGAGATGGGCGCTGCGTTGCTCGTTTTTATTGTTTTCTCAATATATTTCTCGGTTTTTCCAATGATTCTTCTATTGTTTTCAATTTTCTTGTCGCGACGATGGAAGAGGAAAAACTCGGCATCCGAAAGATGGCGTCTGTCGCTCACTAACCGGCCCAAAGTTCCTTATTTCCTGCATCTTTCGTCGGGCACGCGAATTTCAAAGGTTTCCCGAAGAGAAGTAGGGGCAAGGAGGAGAACGAGGAGGAGGGGTGTTGCACCGTGTTTTTAGTAAAGAGAGCCTAAACCCGACGCGAATCTCTCGAGGGCTCCCGGCACACAATGCTCCGTGTGGCTTTACTCCACAACCTGTGGAGAGGGGGGTAAAGTCACGGACACTAGAAAGAGAGGATGAGTGTGAGTGTGCGCGTTAGTTGAACCGGCGAGACGCTAGAGGGCAGACTGCTCCACTCCGATCATCGTGTTCTTTAAACGCCTTTTCATTGTTTTTTACGCCTCAATGACTTTTCTCTTTTTATGCCTCATTGAATTACGATCCATAAAATACTTTCGTAAGTTATAACCCAAATGATCAAATAATCTTGGAGCTTCCGTCACGAATTAAATCAAATGAATGAAAATCTGCTAAGTTTTTGTCAACCAACTCAAAAATATCCGCATTTTATCATATAAATTATTTCCATCGTTTATGGAATGAGAGAAAAAATTGTTTTCATTAGTCTTTCTGTATCATATTATTGCAGATTAAAATAAAACAAAAACACATGAGCGGTGCTAACGTTTATTTTTTTATCATTCTTATAATAAGGAAATAATATGGTAATCGCTTGGTTTTTCTTCTCTGAAAAATCGGGTGAGTTGAATGTACACATTTTTGTCCAAAATTCTTTTTTCACGTATGTTATATTTCTATATGTATGTTATATATTTATTTATAATTTAGATATTGTACAGCGAGTATTCGATTCGCACAGACAGTTCGATAAATCGTAGTTACAAGTACGTTCTTATGTGGAAGGAGGGGGAGGGCGTTTATTTGACTCTTACAAACTAAATTCTTCGATAATGCTCGGAGGGGAATAAAGGATATCACGTTTACGGCCTACCGCAAATAAAATAAAAATATGTGTATATATAAATCTTTAACAAAGGACGACTAAAAATTACGATGGCATTTGTAATGAGCATTTGTATTTCGATGCGACACGTGTATCTGTCCAAGCCAGCGATAAACAAATTAAATTTATACCCAATTTCGTAATTACGTACTCGACCATGGCCATTCACGATTTTCGGTTTTTATCGATTTATTTGCCAGACGTTGAATTTTATTTTACGAAAAGTAGAACGTCATCGTTGGATGAACTCTTGGAAAAGTTGCAATTTTTCAAACATGTTTTAATTTACATTTTTCCAGTCGTTTTTTCGTTCACGAAAATTTATGTCTTGGCACCGAATAGCGCACAAAACGGGCAATTGCAATTCATCAGGAAATCGGAATTCAATCGTTGATTAATTATTTCAATAATTAACTAATAATTCGGTCATGGTTTTTTCTTTTATTATCAAATCTTCGATGTGTTTTGATGTTCAGTCAAATCCCGCGTCAAGGATTTACTCTTTCTACTTTAAATTATTAACTTGATATATTACTGATTATTGGAAAAACAGCTTTTGTACGAAAAAAAATCACATGATTCGGTGATAATGTGGTCAAGATAAAAAAAACTAACAATTATAATACCCTGCTAATTATTCCACAAAAATAAATAAAGTACGACATTCTATGTTCATGTACGGGAATAAAAATTTAACACTCATATATTACGTATTATGGAAAAAATGGAATATCGATTCTTACGACTGTACAAAAAAAGATTTTTCTTCTCTTCTTATTGGTTGGTTCTAAGGAATTTGAGAGATTCGTTAGTCCGAATTTACCACCGCTTCCTCCGAATTACTGACGATTGCTTCTTTCGCTTTCGACGAAACAACAATCATGTCTTTGTTTGTTTCTACTTTTTCCGCTTCTTCTGAATGATTTTCATTTCTCAAATCCACGTCCAGCGGCTGGATCGTTGTCAGAGTGCTCCACCAGTTTGTGAATGCACCCTTCGCCTGGGATATTGCGCCACCTGAAGTAAATAATTGAATTTTGTCCCATTTTCATGCGATTAAAATGACCATTCGGTATAAAAATTTTGCTAAGATTTTTTCAGCGGAATTCTATGCATGAGAATTCGCAGGACTTGATGAAAATTATTCCTGCACTTACCAACGGCCTTTCCTGTGGTCGCCACTGCTCTTCCAGTGGTCACCATGGCTTGATTTATTTTCCGGCCGCCCTCAGTATTTTGCATCGTACTAAAAGCAGAAATCAATTTAAAAAATAAAAAAAAACTCCGTTGCCGTCCACGTTGTGATTGAAATGAATGGAAATGATTTTTCTTACTGCGATAGCCTGAGCTTCATGTCCTGTACGGAGAGTTGACCGGCAAATGGATGACCAGGTTCGATCATGTCGATTTCCATTTCTTCGAGATTGCTCAAGCTTTTGTAATTGTTAGTCGTTCGCCATGCGTTTACAAACGCCGAGTTGAAATGGTCGGTTTGTCGGGAATCATTGTGCAGCGTCGTTCTAATGAGACTCAAAAGGTACACGCGAAATTGTGTGCGAATCCATTCGTCACCTCCCGCCCAACCAACGCCGTCGAGGAAAACGTCTTTTCGCGGCTCAGCTACGTGGCGGACTATGTAGTCGGCGAATCTCAAATCTTCCGTTGTCAGATGCAACTGACGACGTAGCTCTGGATCGTTCGCTTCGATCCTTGCACTTTCGACCTATTCAAACGACAAATATTAATTTCACACTTTTCGTGGAAACGTGGATTTATACGAGCCGTGATATCCATGGAAAACATTTATCAAATTTTTTTCAACAATTTATATTTTAGCTTTCAACAAATTCGGAAAATTTATAAGGCGAACAAAACCCATTTCTCACCTCGATCAAAATATCGATCAATTGTTTTTTCTGTTTAAACAACACGTTCGTAGCTCCGACGATGTAGCCACTAACATTTACGTCTCCCAGAAGATCGAGGTAAGGCAGAGACAAGTATGGCAAGCACAGATAACCCTGCAATCAAATTGGCTCATAAAAACCCCATTTTTGTGAATAACTGTTGGTTCGGAATTGATTTTCAAGTTGCCATGAATTCCACAATACATAAAAATATGAACTGACTTTGGTAAAAAGTTTCAACGGTAGGCCGCAATTGTCCGGATTGACGTTAGCGATTTGTGTCAAATGAGAAGTTAATCGGGCTTCGGAAAGTGCGTCACTGCTTGTATCACGTGGGAGAACATTATCGACGACGTCCCCCATAGCCAAATTGATGGCATTGCCGCTGGCTACTCTGTGTACATTTTCACGTATTTTCGGTGAATGTTTAGCGTTGCTCGAAACGACAGTGTCATAATTATCGCCGTTCGTACAGATTTCCTCATTTTCCACGACGATGACTTTGCTTCCGTCATTTTTCTCGTGCTCGTTGTTGTTTTTTCTCGTCAAGGAGGTAAAATCCTCGATACACTTTCCTTCCATAGTCTCGATCCTCTTGTTGTCATTCATACCGAGAGAATTTTCATTCGTACGATCAATCACTTTTTCCTTCTTCTCTTCTGGTCGATCTTCATCGATATCCTCGTTTGAGTTCACCCTCGAACCTGCTTCTTCCTCCTCGTCGAAATTCGGTATCGGAGACATCGGTCTCGAAGGCCTAGAAAAAGCATATAATATTGCGTCATGTGTCGACATTGTCCAATCCTAAATTTCTTATTTTTTCTACATACTTGACGCAAGCCGACTCTCTCAAACCAGTCTCGATCAGCCCTGGATGCAACGACAAAAGAGTCAGGATGGCAACGCATAACGGCTGGACCGGCGATTGATAGAAAACTACTCTCTTCTCCAGTAACAATAGTTTGAATAGAAGCAGAGCTTTGTGACGGAATTGGAGTATAAAATCCCTCGCTGACAGGCCTGAAAATTCAATCCATCATGTTTGACATAAAAAAAAATGAAAATCAAGGAAATTATGCGAATTGTCCAGTCTGTGAGACTCGCAAATCTCTGCATGTTGAGGAATTTTCAAAGTATAACCTAATCCAGAGTATCGCTAAATTTTTCAATGTCCGCTGTGAAAGTTGCTCACCAATAAAAACTTGTGGCGGTATTTGACTGTCGGTGCTCATACAGGCATTCAAATGATGGTACGTGTCCTCCAGGAGAGAAACTTTACTGAAATCCCTTTCTTCAAAGTAGGCGTGAGTTATTAATGCCATTTTTACTTGTATGTGTCCATAAAGTGGCAAATTACTTAGAACACATACAGACTTTTGAACCGTACCCCTCGTAATGTCAGATGTGCGATTAATTAGATTCTGTAATGAAAAAATAGCCATTTATGGAATTGCCAACAATAACGATTTGATAAGGAAAAGATTTTGAAAAATCAGGAGAATCTTGATTGATCGGATTTTTTAAGTATTTTGAGGATTTTGAGAATTTTTTAGGCATTTTTACCTCGGCAGGAATTTGCCTGAAGCAAGAAACTCCAAAAATGGTTTTTTTAGCATCGTTAAGACTGGGGAGATGGAAATAAACGGTGTCTTCCTCAAAATTGTGTGAACCGTCGGGTAGAGCAAGAGTCGGCAAGTATTTCCAACCCAATGGACATTCGTTGGGTGATCCAGGCACCAGCGGGGGAAACGAATATTCCACCTGAAGGATAAGAAAACGAAGATTTTCGTTGAAGAAACAAAAAAAACACTGGCAGGTCGTGTGAAAGAACAAAAATAGATAATGTTTCACGGGCTTCGTGATTATCGGGAAATGTAAGGCTAAATGGAAATGCGAACGAAAAGAAACATACCGGAAATCACTTGCAATTTAGTACTCACTTGGCAACCCTTTTTGTGATGAAAACCAACAACGATAACGTGAAGTATCGGTCCGGAGGATTCTGCCATTATTTTTCACCTACTCGAGACAATACTGCATCGATCACTCGTTTCCTCTTGTTTTTGTTATTGTTTACTTTGCCTTCTTTTTTTTCAAGTTTGCATTCTTACTAAATGTCAAAATATAATGGCTGGCGATAAGATTGAACGTCAAACCTCATGACAACTGAGAGAGAAATAAACACCCCCTTTATATTATGAACGCAGACCGTTTCCGCCTCGCGTCTCGACACGCACTCTGAATTGGACGATGTAGCAGACGAATCGACATGCGCCATACTCTCGCGAATCTGAATGCCAGATAAGAGGGACAAAACCATCGCTGCATTATCCTCACAGCGAGTCCGCGACGTACGCGACCATCCGCGAGACTCGTATTCCGCGAATTTTTTGAATATCGTATGATTCTAGGTAAATTGTGCCAGCGGGGTTTCGCTAACTTTTCCAATCGATTTAATAGATAGCTATACATAAAGCTAGCCGGACCGTTTTGACATTTGATAAATTTTATTCAGTTCTGTTTTTACAGATTTCAATCGATACCAAATAGTTTGCACGTCATGCACAATCTAATTTAGACGCATTGTTGATTATCATTTTTCTGAAAAAAATCTGAAAATATCGTCGAGTAATTGTACATGTGATTCGAAGTGGTCATGATGGTAAAATTTTCAGAGTTTCGACGTTCCACCGTTTGATGCCGCCACGCCACAAAGTCTACTTGCGCTGTAACCGCTTACTCAAATTTGGCTCTTCGACTTCTAAATTATTTCCCAACACTAATCGTTTGAATTCACGAAAAATATAATTGTGCATCGTACTCTCGAAAATAATTTCTTATAAAAAGACAGAAATGACGATGCATCCATTTTTCCAGGATATACAGTCGCTGACCCGATCAGCTATAACAGCTGTCGCACTTATTGCGATGATGTTTCGTTGCAGGTTAGGAGTGTAGAAATTCACAACTCAAGGCTGTTCTTATTGTTAAAGCATCAACACTTTAGACCTCCTGTGATTTGTTACTTACTCAAAAAATACTCAACATTCTAATGTCTCGCGATAATGATTTTGTAAGAAAGTGAAAAAGAGCATTAGCGTTATCAGATCGCGTGATATAACAGTCAACCCCCTCCACTGTTAAAATTTCACTTGTCGGCTCCAAACAGAACAGAATATTGGACTTTTGAACCCGTAAAGTCAACGAAGCGATCACTGGTCCAGATTGCTTTTAATTAACTTAATAACATACTTCGCTTCTCCAAAGTTTGAAAAAAATGGCTCGAGTACTTGTTGGTGTAAAAAGAGTTGTCGATTATGCGGTCAAGGTAAAAAAAAAAAAAAAAAATCGACGGAAAACAAGTGATAAACAATTTCCATTTGTAAAAAGAACATCAGGCAGGTTTTTTGATCGTTGAAAATGACGGTCAAAATTGAGCTCAAGGCTTTTTTGTTTTCAATAATATCCGACCTTTTCCGAATACTTCAAGTATTTCAAATGTAGAATAAATAATACGTACGAAAAAATGTATAGCAATATCTTTTAACTTTCCAAAGCACAACGCACGGAGAACAAGGCTAACAGAAAAAGGCATGAAGCTCTGATAAAGTGAACGAATTCCCAATGCCCCAATGCCCAAAACCCCGTATATGTGATTGAAAATGCATTCAATTCTCTTGGATAAAATACGATGAAAAAGTGAGGTTACGTCGACGTTCCACTGCATTATGTAGAACAATATCTCCAAAATAAATTCTGTCTCTCCCTTCAAGATTTCTTCCCAGAAAAATATGCAAAAAGCAGACTTTTACTTGGACAACTTAATATTTCAATAATGACTGGCTTATGTGAGAAAAAAAAAATTTTAGATACGAGTCAAGCCGGATAAAACTGGAGTCGTTACAGAAGGAGTCAAACATTCAATGAACCCTTTTGATGAAATTGCCATTGAAGAAGCAGTGAGAATGAAGGAGAAAAAAATAGCTCAGGAAGTAGTAGCAGTAAGCTGCGGACCTGCACAGGCCCAGGAAACTCTGAGAACCGCTTTGGCGATGGGTGCCGATCGTGGGATTCATGTTGAAGTTTCCGGCTCTGAATATGAGAATCTCCAGCCGATACATGTTTCCAAAATTCTTGCTAAAATCGCTCAGGATGAAAAAGCCGACTTAATCATTGTAGGAAAACAAGCCATTGACGACGATTGCAATCAAACTGCACAGATGATTGCTGGTACTCTGGACTGGCCAGCGGGAACCTTTTGCAGCAAAGTAAGCTCTATAACGTTTATTTTATCTTTGGCTAAACTTGCAAAAAGGAGAATATTCTGGAATATTTCATTTTTATTGCAAAATCTAACGAAGTTGAAATACCGACGGTCGATTTTAAATTGTTGAAATTAAACGTTAATGTTGAGTTTCCAAATTTTGACATTCTCTCGGAATTGCAAGAAATCATTAGAAGGAATTAAGAAAAATTGATTAATTGGCAGATCGAGCATGACGATGGAAAGCTGACAGTGACACGTGAAGTTGACGGCGGTTTGGAAGAAGTGAACATCAAAACCCCGGCTGTTCTGAGCGCAGACCTTCGATTGAATGAGCCACGTTACGCGACTCTGCCGAACATTATGAAAGCAAAAAAGAAACCAATTAAAAAATTGACCCCAAAAGACCTGAATGTTGATACAGCTGCGAGAGTAGAAATCGTCTCCGTCGAGGAACCACCGGTAAGACAAGCCGGATCTATTTTGCCAGATGTTGATGCTCTGGTCGGCAAGTTGAAAGAGGGAGGTCATGTATGAGGGAAAAAGATTGAAAATTCCAGCAAGCCAGGGCTCCGAGTGCAAGGATTATCGAGTCCGAACAATTGTTATCTTTTCAAATAAGCAATGATTTTATTGTAAAAAAATTAAGAAACAAACGTTATTTGTACATTTATAATGACAATAAAATTTTTTGTCCTGATCTTCAATTCTTTTTGTCGGAATTTATGAAATTTCTTGTTTCAAACTTATCCAGACTTTATTTTCGAATAAAATCGTTAATACGAATTTGGAAATAATTTATGCGTGAAAGCAATTTTTCGAAACTGCAATCCATGACTTTTCCGATAAGAGGAACGATTTTGTTCTGAATCGACTTGTGCAGTCGATTAATCGATAAAAATTGTCCTTGAAAATCGAAATTCCAATATCCCGCACCGGTCAATAAAGACGTGCTTTTCCAATTGAATTCTCTGTTTTGTTGCTTTTTTTCAATACATCAATACCGAGACCGAATTTCTTTCGTTAGTTTTCTGCAATCAGAGTGTAGACAGCAAGAACATTATTCGATTCATGCACGATGTAAATGTCAAATGACTTCTAAAACCGTTGTCGGAACAAGCACGTCAAATTGCGATGGCTCGTATTTCCGAACGAGGAAAAAAAGAATCGCAACCGCGTGGCGAGTATTGAACAAGGTCAGTTTTGTTGTCACTCGCAATTGTAATTGTCGCAGCAGCTCATTCTCTTTCCACATCGCCCGCAGCGTTGATCCCCGCCGGTGAATATTTACATACGATAATTCCATACCGTACGAATAAGAGGAGGGAAATGTGAAAAAATTGGGAATTTCGACGTTTGATTATAAGTGAAAATCAATTTTTTTATCAATGTAGACAAATCGTGGTTTTCCAAGGTTTTACATTTTGATTTTGAGGTTATTAGTCTCTGAAAACAAAGAAGTGGCACGAACAAAACCGTTCGGAGTTAGCAATATTCGTAAAGTTTTTGTAGAACATTCCACATCCGCGTCATAGACAGGAAATTCGAGAAGTTTATTCGTTTTCTGTACATTCATAGTTTTTTTTTTGTTTTAAAAAGTAAAGATATTTCAAGTAATTGCAAATTTTTATACAGAAATTGAAAAATATTGAAAGTATCAATAAAATTTCTATTGCATTGTCTGGGCAGTTATGAACGACCGCTTACCGATGCACAATGCCCTAAAGCCGCTGGCCTGGCTAGAAGGAACATGGAGAACGGAAGCAACGGCGCAAGGTCAATTTCCAACAATAAAACCATTTGCATATTGCAATGAAATAAAGTTTATTTCGATTGGCCAGCCGATGCTAAATTTTGAGGCTCAGAGCTGGCATCCTGAGAAGAAAAATCCCATGCACCGAGAAGTTGGATTCCTCAAAATTATTCCAGAAAGCAACAAAGTTGCGCTCATCCTTTCCCACAGTTTTGGACTAGCCACCATAGAAGAGGGTATCGCCGGGATAAATGAAATAAAACTGGAAAGTGTCTCTATTTCTAGAATGTCGCAGGGCACAAAAGAGCCTTCCGTAACAAAGGTAAAGCATCAAAAATTTCATTGGAATGCGTTGCTAAAGTTGCACATTTTATCAGGATTTTTTTTTTATACCAAAAATGCATTTGCCGTGAACCAAGGAAAACACAGATCCTGTGAAACAAAGGCAGTCGTGAAAGGTGGAATGTTTTCAGATTTTCATTTGTTTTACAATTTTCCAGATCAAAAGAGAATTGAAGCTCGTAGACGATCATTTGGAGCTCGTTGTCTACATGGCGACTACAAAAACGGCGGAATGTGTGGAGCATTTGCGGGCGCGTTACGTTAAACAACCCGATCAATGAATTATCCATAAAGAAAGGGGAAAAACAGAAATGAACGAAATTGCTATTTTCTATTAATGTAAAGACATGAGGTATTTAAGTCTGGGGTGAAATTCATTGAGTGGGCGAGCGTGAAACGGTTTAGAAAGTCGAAATTTGTACTAGTCCATTTATTTCATTAAAGCATTGAATAAGTAACGTACGTTCCGGTATGACTTTTCATTTTTCGTCAAATTTTCGGCTCTCTCCCAGGCACACAGAAGAAAGAAAAACAATAATATTATCTTGCACCCTTGGCCTATCACGCGCGAAGCATTGACCACTCGGTCTCGCGCCCTTTCAAACTTTTTAACAGAAAGGGCGTGCATTGAAAGTCCGTGAAATGAAATTTGCTGCTGACACGCGAGCATCCTACGCTTGCAGGAAAGGCACTTTTGCGGGATGCATGTCTATGACTTTCGTGCATACCTAACTAATCGGCTCAACTTGCTTTTTTTCTTGAACTAACTTGAAGGCTCCTCTCTCTCGCTCTCCTTCTCTCGCAAACCATCCAAATTTAGTTGCCAAATTTGTACCGTTTCAAATAGGTTTATTAAAGAAAGTTGCCAGCTATGCACATTAACTCGTACACTACCGTTCAAAACTCTCAAAACCATCTTAAAAGATTAATTATTTTTTCTTACTGTTTACCCGACAACATAGGAAGCCCATTTCTATATTTAGACAAACAAAAATTGACCAAGAATATTTTCATCCACTAAAACATTCTATTGTTCATGACAAAATAACAATTTCACAACTCGTTTCTGAAGTGATCGATCAAATATTTTTCTCAGAGAATTCAAATTTCAAAATGCATCGAAGAATATGGATACTGAAGTTTGCATCGTTGAGATAAAACGAGAAATACATTTTTTATTAATTCTTTGGATTATTGGTTTTTCCTATTTCTTTTTTAAAGTCAATTCGGTTTTTGAATGGCAAACGTTGTCCCAGAATTGTTGACAAATACTATAAAAAAACATAATCAGTATTCGTTGCATTTTAACGAAGCGAACTTCAACATCATTGAGAAATCGTCGTCGTCCCGAAATTACGAAATTGTAAAAAGTATTGAATATTGAAAAATAGCATACTTCGAATCTCATAATTCATATTTCAATAGCGACTCAATAGACATGAGTGCAAAGGGAAATTTTATGATTTTTTTATATTCCGGGTGAAATTACGCAACCGGTTATTTGTGGAGGGTTGAAGGGAGTCGTCGAGTAACGACTGACATGAAACAGAGAGTAAGGGGATGGAACACCTGTACGTTGTACGCTCGGCGAAACACCCCCATACCTGGCTGCGTTGCGATGCCGAATGCGACAGTTGCTCGACGCTTCCTGAGTGCGAAGGTTCGGAATTTTTGTTCTCCTCCTCCACGTCATAATTCTCCCGACAAATTTATCCAAATTTTTATTTTCAAGCCATATCATTGTTTTTTATTTCCCATTTGTCCAAGAGGTATAATTTTTTCTTCCCTTAGATATTCTAAACATTTTTGTCAACCTCTTGAGAACGTGTGCGAATTAAATCGAAAAACAAATTGTAAACAACGATGCAGTGGTTTGTCAAAAGATTTGTTTATCGCAAAGAACGTTTTTCCAAATTTTTCTAGTACTTGCTGATATAATTCGCATTGCAGTGATCAAAGTTGCTAATTTCTGCTCGAACATGAATAACAAAATATTAGTATCGACATAAAAAGACGCAGTCGTCCCGTGATTAAACTTTTTTTCACTCTATTTTTGTAATAATTGTGTTCAACTAATTTCTCACATTTCTGCATCTTCCCAACTCATAGAAAAGTCTTTTTTACCTTCTAGGTTGGTAGTGGGAGAAAATCATTGAAGCGCACTTACGCTCACGATGAGATGACAGCAACACTGCAAGTACAGAATGACGCCTTTGTACAACAGCAATGACTATTACAAGAAGATGCTTGATTTACAGGAACGTTTGCGAAAGAGGTACGAAAGTTATATTTATATTCAAACCGGACAAAAAAACGATAAAGGTAAAAATATTTTTTTTTAAATGTCTCTAGTGAAGAAGAACGAATAAGGCTGGAAGAGAGATTCTCGCTGCTGGAACACGAGTCGAGAAGCAGGTGAGGAGTTTGATTTTTTCCTTAATTTATAAATCGAAACGACGCAAAAAAAACTATCAAATTTCTCAGTAAAAATCAAATGTCACGGAGTTGGAAAGACTAAGCAAAAATATATAAAAGTGCCAACTTTTTCCGACAGGTTAATGTTCTGACAAAAACTACTGACGTTCATTTGTTTTTTTTTTTTTTATCGTCCAACTGCATGCAAAAGTCAAAGAAAATGCTCACAATGAAAACGTAAATCAGACGAGAGAAAATATATAACTGCATTACGAAAATTATCGAGAAATACGACCCAAAAGTATAGGAATAAAAAAAATAAATTGTATTTGCAAATGTTTTGTATTGGATAAGACAATCTTATCAGTTTTCCATGAAATTTCAATCTCATTACCGAAGGGAAGCAGTTGCATGTTCTTGTATAGAAAAGATCGAATTACTTAATAACTCATTTATATCGATGGTATTTTGACATAACGATTTTTATGTCGATGTAGTCACGGACGACCCGGATTCCCCAGAATGCGACTGATCGATAATTTACATTCACCAACGATATTCCGTATAGAATATAAACGATACAAATACACGAGGGATGCAACGGGGCATAAATACGTAAACGCCATCTCATACTGTCCACAAAAATGTATTTGTACACATTCGTCGAGAATGTATTGTATATCGTTAGATTATTTGGGCGCTCTGGAGGCGCACGGAAACGCGTGTCAGGAGTTTCACAGTGGACGAAAATCGATTCCAGACGACAGTCAAGCCTGGTACCAGAACAGATAGCCCTCATGAACAACATTTACATTTTATCATCGGATATACCTGGCATCTTCAATGTCAAGCGTTACATGCTCCGCTGCTTTCAGTCGATCAATCTTTTTCACAAAAAAAAAAGAAAAACTCTGTTTCTTTTTATATATTGATATAAAATATATTTCCTATATTTATTCTTTGAAACACGATGGGACCTTGACATTGATGTAACACGACGATTCCTTTAATGATGGCCCTTGCGCGATTCCCCAATGATAACTATTTTGATAAAGGCGATTGAATAATTAATATTTCCGAAAAGTTTTTGTTCGTCGTGGTACATTATTTTCCTGACGGCTGATCGTCTGGTTTTTCGTTTTTTTTTGTAGCAGAGGTCATTGAATAATTTACTTCATAGAAAAGTGAGTCTCATTCCGTGGATCAGGGTCGTCTACATCGGGGTCAGTCCGCCTCGCAAAAAGCTAAAATTTATGGATTTTGAACTGTTTTTTTTTTCGTGGATGTGATTACAGACACGAAACATGTATCAACCGTTTGAGAATGAGGTACATTGACTTTCTGGAGGAGCAACAAGCACGGGATGAGCGAAATCATCAGCTTCTGGATGCCCTCGACCGTGTCGATACCAGCTTGGCTTTGATGACCGCTAAAACTGACAGACTCGGCGCACTCAGAGTGAGTTGCGAATGACCGCGAAAAAGCTATGTTTTCTTGGCATCGATTCAGTCGATTGTACCGAGTTTTAATAATTTCGATTTTATTGCATTTTAGAAGCAATACGAAGCTTCGATACTAGCTCATCACGAGAACAGACGTCCAAACGGTAGTGTGACTGGGGACAGTGGAGTTGCAAGTCAACATGACGAGGGACATCGAAGATGCTTGGAATTGTATCGTGGCAATGGAATCGTGGGTTTGCCTGCGGGTTGCAGCAAGCCGCCCCGTGATATAGCGAAGTCGAGGCTGTCCGGTAACTCAACGAGTCAAGCGAGACCAGGTGCTTCTTACGGCAGCAATTGGGCAGGAATTCGCTATGAAAATTCGCCAATGCCATCGTTTGCGTTTTCTCGGCTATCCCAAGGAGCACCAGGTAACGCGTTAACTCGGGACAATTGTTTGTCTGCGACTTACAAGAGGTCTGACCACCCGACGAGATTCCTCGCTGCTAAAACATCGTCGGAACCCCGTGAGTCAATTTTTCAATCAAACCGTTACGCTAATGACAATTCCGCCGAGGCTTCGCGGTGGGATTACCGGAGAAACGATCCACCGAGTTACCAGAAATCGCATTACTCTCTACATCGAACGGGAACAGACCCGGGCCAGAGTTTAATATATGGAAGATCAGTGGCTCGGGATTTGGCGGCTTCCGGAGCTTACGAGTCCGTCGAGCCTGCCCCTCGATCCTTCAATTCCGCACCGGGACGCTACGCCGAATCTTACGAGCGACCCTCGATAAACAAAAATTCGCCGGGGAGCAATGTCGCCAGCATTCTCCATCGAAATTCTGACTTTGCCGATTCTAATCCCGTCTCAAATTTGGAAGAACACAAAGCTTTGTCGTCCTCAACCCGATCTCCAAAGCTTTGTGACATTCTGCGACAGGAACTCGGCGATGAAGACGAACACGTTGGACACCTCGTGGAGAATCAGTTGGAGCGTTACATAAGCAAGATTCGAAGTCTTCATCGTGTCGCCGAACCTCAGAGTCTCGAGGAAATCGATCACGAGCAAAATACCAGTGGCGACTTGTTGAACGTCACGCTTTCCGACGATGGACTGGACCAGTTGGTCGAAGATAAACCACGTGACAGATTATTGCCACAAGATCTTGGAAATGTTCTGGCCTTGGCGAGTGATTTGGCAAACGAAACTGCGACTAATGCGATCAGCGTGGCCAACAACATGTATCAAAATGCTTCGGCTGGAGGCAAAGTCGAGAGAAACGCTGCGGAGCGCAATGTAGCCCTTAATCGCGTGAGAAATAAGAGCGATGAGCAAATGGTTGTTCCGGAGGCGGAGCACCAATTGGCGTCGATTAATCGGTTACTCGACCAGACGGAATCCCACGAGAATGGTTCGAGTAACGAGAAACATGAGTCACTTGCCAAGAACGGAATTAGTCGCGAAGTTGGGAAAGCTTGTTCGGAATTAGCTCCACGGCCAGCCCGAAATATTCGTGAGATTGCCAAATTGATTCGAAGTAGCGAAGACACCGATCAAGGCGAGTGCGCTTCGGATCGAATTGGAGCGAATCCGGTGAACGAGGATGATTCAACATCTCTCAACGGACACATCGTTTCTCAAGCGGCCGAAGATAAACGCGATAACTATTCAAGACGCTCCTCCTCTCTTAATCTACCCAAAGAATCGCAATACAAATTGGCCAGTGGCGAAGAACGCGAAAATGACGAAAGTCTTCACGACGTAGTCGAGGATTTGGAGCCGTGGAATCTCAGCGCTCTCGAGAGAAGAGTCCAAGAGATAATTCTCAATGACGAAGCCCAAGATAATTTTGTGAGTAGAGGACTCGGTAGAAAAATCGATGCGTCTTCGAGGCGTTCGGAACAGGAACACGAAGATTTAGGCATTGAAGAGACTGTCGAGCCAGAGGCTACCGAAAACTCCGAGTTTATCGTCGAAAACAAAGGAGCTGCACAACCTCTTGATTCATGGAAAAATCACGATGAAACGGGAGAAGAAATCAATTTCCAAGAAGGTTCCACGCCAGCGGAACTTCAACAGTCAACTTCCGGTCCAGCCGCCGAATCAAAGACGGAATTCCAGCAAGAGGACGTCACCGAGTTACGTGAAGAAAAATCTGCTGAAGAAATAAATTATGGCACGAATGAGGGCGCTGATCCGAACGTCGATTACCAGCCTAACCAGGCGGACGTCAATGACACCAATCAAACAAACAATTATCCTGTTGATCCTGCCACCGAATATGCGTACAACGTCGATGGGCAGTACCGAGTTCCGGCCGAGGAATATTCCCAGTACAATCCAAATGATCCTCTGCAGTACGACGAGAATCAGGGCCAACAGTATGAATACTCCAATGAACAGTACGTCCAGGATCCCAATCAACAAAATTACGTCGAAGATTCTAGGCAGGGAATTTATGCTCCAAATTCTGACAAGGAAATCTACAACCGGGATGTTAATGAGGAGAATTTCATTCAAGATCCCAATCAACAGACTTATGCTGAAAACTTTACTGAAGAAAATTATACCCAGGATGTTAGTCACCAAAATTATGTCCAAGATCCCAATCAGCAGGACTACGTCCAAGATCCTAACCAGCAAGAATGGGTTCAGGATCCTAATCAACAGTACGACGTCGATGTCAATCAACAACAATTCGTCCAGGATCCGAATCAACAATACCTGGACGATCCCATCCAGCAATATTCGGCAGTCCCTGAAGAGCAGTACGCAGCCGACCCTAACGATCAGTATCTCGGAGACGAGCAATATCCTGCCCAGCCCAACGAAGCATATTCGGAACAAGTTGATTCCAGTCAGCCATATTTGAACGATGGCGATTACGTTCAAGGTGCGAACGAAGATTATGCAACTCCGAGCGTTGATAATCCTTACCCAGAAGCTTCGGGTGACCTTGGAGCTCAGGAAGACTCAGCGCTCGCTGATGGATCCCCGAAAAATCGCGCGCAAGCCGACACGACTACGAGAAAGACCAAAGACGTCATTAAATCTATCCTCGACTCGGACACCGATACTACCATAGAAAAAAACGTTTCCAACACCGACAGCGATTTTGATTTCAATTAGACTACCTCGCTATCTTAGGCGCACAGATTTAGATGCTCGAAGCTTGGAGAAAAGTGCAATTCCAGAGAAGGCTCAATTTTCATTACCATTGACGATAAACCCTCCGAGTGCAGACCTACAAGTGCTTATTGGGTCAATCTGACCCAAGGCCTTTCCCGAATCGTGTTGTATTCAGGTAAATATGTATTTTTTTTGTAGAGACGTTTTTGCAGTAAAATATCGATACATTATGGCCCCAAATTTATTTTCTGACGAAATCGAAAATCAAATGCCAAACGATCGGTGACACACATTTGTTGGGGTCAAGCCGACCCAGTATGCACTTGAAGGGTTCACTTGTCGATTAGATGCAATTTTTCTCATTCCAATCGACAGGAACACAATAAATAATAATAATAGTGCGTCCAGCAATGTATAGGTGTTCCAAGTGTGTAATTTAAGTGTACCTATATGAGTAACGTGAATATGCAATAAATGAGATTCTAGTCGAGATCGTGTGTTCGGGAAGTTTGATTTTATTTTTGTTTTTTATCGATCGTGTTTTGTTATTGTTATGAAATGGAACGATTTGGGATTATACTTGATTGCCACCAGTTGCCATTCCCGTTACCTATAGATAAGCGAGAACCGTCAAGACTGTTCGGTGGCGCCACAGCGACTGCCTGTTTTACTATTCCGCATTTTGATTCATTATCCCTGATGCGCCGGTGGATTCGAAGGGATTTCCAGGCGTCCGGAAAGCTTCGATCTACTTGTCCGCATAGTGGGGTATGAATTTTCGTAATTTGTTGAAATCCGCCAAGAGTTGGCGCCAATGAGGTTGCACGATCGAACGCGGCGTGGGGAACAGCGTTCTCACGCCATATACCGCGTGGGGTGGGGTGTCATCATCCCACTTTGGTGGCGCGTTGCTGGCGTCGCTTTCGGTTTCTCGGAACACGCGCAAAGCTCGCAGCTGTTGTAAATCCACTGATTTTCTATCTCTATTTCTCTTCCTATTCCGTAAAGTACAGTCCGAGTTGCGTGTATGCTCGGGCGAAGGGATACGAGTTTGCGCTTCGGTTGGACAGAATATCATACGGTAGGCTCGCGTGTACGAGCAGGTTTATTGGGAGAGCAAACGCGGCGCTTCGAGCGTTTCCATTTAGCGGCTAGCCTCGCACGACACCACGCATAGTTGTCCTCAACAGTTATCATATACACTTTACAGATACAGTGGGATACACACGTTTACTACGTTCCCTCGTGTGGCGGCTTGTCCGGTTACTGTTTATCTTGTTCACATTGTTTTTCTCTCTCGCTCGCTCGCTGCTCCGTCCTATTCTCTCTCACTTTCTCTCTCTATCTTCGCACTCCTGCTCTTTATCTCCATCGGTTCGCTACGTCAGAAGTTCCAGGCAGCGAGCCGGTAGCTCGTCTCAGAGTTAGAGCTACGAGGATCGCAGTATCGTCTGACAAAGAACGCGATACGGATGACCCTGTAGAGAACAGCGCGGCTCGTTTATCTCGAACGTTTCCCTCCAACTCTATCGCTGCTTTTCGATCGACCAATCATCTCGATTCGTTCATACCCCCGCCGTTCCCCGTCAGAGAATCTTGTTTTTTTTTCCCATGCTCGTACGCATGATCTCCCGAATTTGGTGGCGACAATATTCGATTCTGGGAAGTGCGTGATTACGGATTATTTCCGGTGCAACAGTCCGCCGAGTTCGAAGAGAAAATACACAAGTGTTGTTTTGGTATTACTCCTTGTCCGAGCCGACACTTTTATCGATTCGATTCTCTGCAGGCACCTCCTCACCAGCCGGCTTTCTCCTTCTCTTTCTCTCTCGTGTTCCTTCGATCTATTACACATGTGAACTGTATCCATGTAGCAGCGGGACGCCCTCAAGCTATTAGCAGCTACAGTTATATACTCCGCTGCTATCGGCTCCACACCGAATATCTGTCACGTTCATTCAATCTTTCGTCAGCGAAGAAATATCTTCGTAAAATCTTCACGCAGTGTTGTGCGTACGTCTCATCGCTTTCAGGACAGTGTGTGTTTATTCCGCATCCGAACGCGTGTGTTTTACGTCAGATTTGAGTTTTATCAGCGAAAATAGCGCAAGGTGAGTAAGAACTTCCGCATTACTGTCATTTCATGATTCACGTTAGCGCGAATGCGAGGGCGATGATGATCGTTGCAGCGTACCGTCTTTTTCCTAACTTTACTCTGATTCATGGAAATGACGCGTCAGAATCTCGCTTTGTTGACATTTTTATCGAGTTTTATTTATTTGCAACTATCATTCACCGTTATTGTCATTAAGCCATAAGATTTTAACTTTTGTCTTTTTAAATTTATTGCCTTCTCGACTTCTCTGACCCGGAGACTCTCAAGCCAAGAATGAGGCTCGGTTGTGAGTCTCCAAATGACCTTGATCCACTTGACTCGGGAAAATCTGCAAAATTCGATCGGTTCTTCGATGCAGTTTTTTTCTTCATTAATTTTCGCCAAATAATTCGAGATTCTATTATTCGTGATTATAATAAACGTGCAATTCATTCTTTTGAGCCTTTTTCTCAATTGTCATTCAATTATTTCGCTACTTCATCGTTGGAATGCAACGGAATTCAGTTTGTTCTTGAGCAGAGCTCGTAATCATTTTCCAATATTAAGTCTGGACAACACAACAAACTTCTCTTGCGACCCAAAAACTAAAGAGACCCACAGCATTGACATTATTTCCAAAATTCAATAAATAATTAATGAAAAAACATTTTTCGTTGAATTTCAACTCGAGATGTTCCATCCACTTTAAGTTCGACGGACCCCAAACGAATCAATGAAACTGAAAGGGATCCCCCAATTTCGCTTGATTGAACGCTCCAGTCCCTTTGGTCTCATCGCACTTGACCCTCCGCGCAAATTAAGTGGCTATTAGATGTCCGTGCACTCCACACTCGGACGATGTAATACGTCGTGACGCTAATCTCCCGATTATTTACCGGAGCGTGCATCGCATTTTTTTTCTTCTTCAGATTAAATCAAGAGCCAAGTCACTCAAACGCGACATGGAGGATCCGGTCTCTGTAAACGGAAATGGTTCTACGAATGAGACTCCGGGGACCGAAACTCTCTACTACGAGCTCGAGGGCGACGCCGATAGTTCCATAACGCCTGGCAATAACGTGGATCATCAACGAGAACGTAAGTATTTCCCATCGACTATCAGTTCTTGGGCTGGGATCATCAAATATCGCAGAAATCTTTCATCTATTTCGAACGATCGATCTAAAATGTGTGGAAAATTGTTATCTGGCCAACCGCCAGATCTGCGTGTTCTTGGTTATCGTGACGATACCAGTGTCTGATAAATTGGAAGGTCAAAACCGATTTTTTCCATAATTTGAAGCTCCAATTTTTTTCTTCGAAGTCCAACTGCGTAGAAGGAATTTTTTTCTTATACGAGGCTTCATCCCATTAGGCTAGCTACAAATTTTCTTTTTTTCGTTGAACAACCATAACTTCTTCATGAGGCTCCATGGCTTCTTGATATTTCAAGAAAAAAAATAAGTAAGGCACGAGGAACGTAACGATGCCCGAAATAATCGGGAATCAAATTTCTCTCGTACGTTCTTACAGTTCCAAAGCTTCTACCATTGAAACTGCATCTCCTCGTAGTTCAGAATATTTCCACAACGAACGCCGTACGTCACCAGTCTTGGCTGAGCTTTGATTTATGGCGACCCGACTGTTTTCTTCCACTCAACGAGATACATTGTCAATAATTTGCTGGCATACCTTCGGAGGTCGATGAAGATCCAAATGTCAATCTCGAACGTTAAGATTTAGAAGATTTCATAGTCATACAATGGGAAAAGACTGGCCATAGATAATGGACCATCGACGAGCAACAAGCATCGCAGCAGCATTCATTCATCTTTTACGTTCAAGTTTTTTGCCAGTTGTCAGTTGAGATTTTTTGTCGAAAAGCCTACGAGCTTCTCACGATAAATACACGATTAGTTTGTTTACTAATATCCGTGTAAACACGAGCAAGCGTTCTCGAAGCATGATGATTTTTGGCAGATGCCACCGAACCAAGTTGCTTCGTCAGCCCAGACACAAAGATCTACGATTCTGACACGTATTGGCTTGTGCACAAGTGTGAATAGAAGCTAACTTGAGAAAATCATTCTCGTACAGCGTGTACGCAAATAGAAAGACGACAAGCCGTTTAGTTTCGGCCCAGTATTATGTTGGTTCGTCGTCCGTGAAGGGTCACCTTCTTGCTGTCGTTGTTCTCCCGCGTAAATCCGACGCTCGAACGAGCGACACGGGAATCGTGAGGAAAATAAAAACCGCAGCTTTTTCGCGAGTCGCTAATTTCTTACATTTTCCCGTTGGAAAGAGTGACGCAGATTCTACGTTTTTTTTTTGTGACGCAGTGACGAACAATTAGTGTCGATACGCGATACAATCGTTACTTTCCACGCACTCGTCGTCTATATTTAAATGTCACAGCAGCGATAAAACTTTGTGGTTGTATATTTATATGTATACCCATACATGCAACAGGCTCTTGGTTCACGTGTCGAAACAGAAGTTCTCGAACTTTCGCACGTCGTACATCGTCTTCGAACAAGACTATTTACTCCTACAAGTTTCTGAAAGTGACGATTCCATTTCTCTTCAATTTTTATCATTTTTTTTTAACAAAATCGCACGAAGATGTCGAGCAGAGGCGTCATGGCTGGGGGAAACGAGGCTTTCCTGGGAATGTTGCATCCCCCCAATTTCCTCATTGATCCGGACGAAGGTACCGCGTCTCTGTTTTACCAGAAATTTCCGATGAGACATTTTCCTGATGTTACAGTTTTCTCTAAAATTAACAACTCTATTTTTCCACTCATCCAGGAAAACTAACGAACTATGCGGCTGATTTCGGAATCCCCGTGTTTTAAATATCCCCGCAAAATAATTAACGCCCAAAAAAAAAAATAGTCAGGGTCAGGGCCTTGGAGATTACCATGAAAAAAATAACTCACGTATACGTGTTTACGCTTTATTCGTTTCCGAGGGAATATTTACAAATGGAATGTGCTAATACTTCGTTTTTAATTACCGACTTGTAACAATTATCGTGTTGGTAGCCCGAAATCTCATTAACTATCTCGTAGATATCCGCGTCATAGATAGAAAGAATATTATACACGATTACAAAATCAAATATATTTTTATGCCTCGGAGATAAATTTGTGACGTGAGTGAACGCAAATATTTGTACCTGAACGGGTATCGCGATATGCATCATGCGAGTTTATCAATTGAGCAATGGAAGGTGGAGCGATTATGGAAAATTTAGCAGTCAATGGATCTTCTTCGAACGAAGTTAGCTTTGAATTATGCAGGAGCTCGGAATAATTGTTCACACTGCTTGCACGAACGCTGGTAAGTTCCATTGGCTAATTAGTGACACGCAGGCCCATGAAATCATTGCATGAACGATAGGATTTTCTAAAGCTTCGAGTTGTTATGATTTTCGCTTGAAATTCGTCAGATTTTCTGTAGCAGACGAAACAAGTAGAATGACGTCGAGGAAAACCTGTGACGCTTTTCATGTTATTTTTGTCAAGATCGTCGTCGTCCCGTAGTATTGATCCTCCTATAAGAGCTGCAAACCTTTTCCAAGTTGCTTGGCGATCGCTTGGTAGAAGAGGTTCTGGTCTCTTGCCAGGAACTGACTCGCCTCACACATCCTCAATGCGCAAACCGTCTTCTGGAAAATTCGTACAATCGTAACACACAAAGCGGAGCACGAATGTCTCCAGTTTTTCGAATAACTTCTCTCCTCATGAGTCCATCAATTCTAATCGTCTGTTATGATGTGCAACTGACAGCTGATAAAATTATTATTATACCCAACTCTTTGCAGATATTCAATTTATTTCAACACGCAACCAAAGCGTTACTTCCATTGTTAGACGATGAAAGACGATGACACTACAATTTTCGATCATTCAGTTCCATCCATTTACACTGTCACAATTTACTATTACAACGTGCCACATTTCTCGAGCCTTGTTTCTTCAGATTCCACATTTTTTGGCCAACGTTCAACCTTGCGAAACGTGAGACCGTCTGGGTGAATAACTTGATTCCAATCGGATGTAAGGATCGAAACGAAGCTTCGTCTCTCACGATCTTCAAAAATCAAGACGTACACTCGTAGACAAAAGTTGTTACAATTCGACGATCCACTGAATTTTTTTCATATCTTTCATAGCGAAGTACCAAATATTTATTCCTTGTCCACAATAATTGGGCAATCTAAAAAATCCACGGAAAATAATGTTCCCTTCCATTCATTTTTCCTTCTGCGCTTGTTGACATTGTTCTCATGTGTTCATTTGAATCGAGGCAGCTGGCTCTGAACCTAGAATCCGTGGCTTTTTGTTTACCTCGTTGCCCTCGACCGAGCGCCCGCTTCGAGGGAGTTTGCCGACAAACTCATTGAAAAACAAAATACCTATTTTAAGAAATCGACCAACAACTTCATCTTTCCGTTAGACTCCTGGAGTCGGAAACCATATTGAGTCATAATGTCGAAATTGTCGATCCCGAACGAGCACGATCGAGAGAAATACACACGAAAGTTTGCTTGACCTCTACACAGACACTCTGGACATTAACCCCAAACAGCTCGAAAGCGCGATCCACGCGTGGAACAATTTTTGATCAAAATAAAAATAATGCGCAGTATATAATACAAATGCCTCACGAATCGTCAAGCGATTCAGGATGTGGAGGCACTTATCGTCTTATCGTACGTGTTTACAAAATTTTGTAGAATATGTGAAGCATCTTTTTGTGGCGCAGTTACACTCGGTGCAGAACTGAGCGAGAACGAGAGATGTCAAAGAAAATGCAGGCTTTAGAAAATGTTAACTGAGCGGTGCTTCTTGGTTCATTGGATTTGAATTATTTCTCGTAACCAATTTTTCGTCATGTCGGACATGGCGAAATGTTAATCGAAAACTCAATCATGCAATGGCAATCTCATTATTCCATATGAATAAAAAGGAAAGTGCAATTTTGAGCACGTAAGCGGCGCTTCCAGCTCGTTTCAGCTGAGGCCATAAAAAATACTTTAAATAGTTAACTGCCATACGGTAACTCCGCGTGTGAGCTAAAATTACACAATAATCATAACAGTGCGACTTACGATCGAATGTAGTATTTGTACGAGCTGTCTTTGTCAGTTGAGATGCCACATTTTATCGTAAAGGTGTCGCTGGTATCGCAGCTTGTTATCGTACGATATACAAAGTGCTCGTGAAGCCGGCTTAGATTTTCTCAGCGTATCGCGACCGATAAAATATGTAAGAAAACTTTAGCGACACCCGGTAGCCGTTCGCGGACGAAAAAAACTATTTTGCGTTTCTTCTCTCTTCTCCACTCGTTGCTGCTGTACGTAGCATCGGCATTTTCAACCGGGCGTCGAGTGAAAATCCACACGTGCAAAACTCCCGTATGCCCCACTCGTTAAACTGCACCAGCGTGTAGCTCGAATATCTGGGTCACCGAGGTATAATGAACGCGTTTAGGCGGCGGCACGCGTCTCCCTGCATGTGTGCTCGATCTTATTGCGCTACTGTAATCATATTCGTTATTTCGTTATATACACATATGCGGGCTGTTTCGTTCTTTATCGATCACAATTCATAGGAAACGATTAATAATTGTTGTTAAACAAATATTGGTTAAAAATTCACTGCAAAAAATGCACGCTAAAAAAGTTTTTTCCCTCCACTCGTTTCATCTTTTTTCTCTCCTCAGGCACTATGCCACAAAATCGAGAAAATGAATGTTATGACTAACAAAAATTCGTCATCCGGTTCGTACGGAAAAAGAAGGAATAAATAAAACGGAAGGCGAGATACGTATAAATATACGTGCAGCTGCAACAACGTCGCATTTTTTCGAAAAATTATTTTTCTCTCACTTCAAATATATGTGGGAGTATAATGACTTCGGTTCATTCAAAACAGTGAATTTTTATCCTGCCATTGCTTCCACGAAAAACCAGATGAATCCTATTTCAACGTATTCATTTCTTCGTTCTGAAACGAAATGATTATACAGCTTCATTAAATGAGGAAATCGGAATTAAATTTCCATCTTTTTCGAATCACTCCATTTTATATGTTTTCGGAATATTTTTCGGGCTGCTAAATTTTACTCGTGACAAGGAAAGAACGTTTTCGCTGTCGATATCAAATTTTTCACAGTTCGACACACTTTTGAGCCGGGTATTTTATTCAAGTTGCATTCATTTTTCCATATCTTCGATTTTTGTCGTATTATTTTCGTCTTTGTATTATAATGTTTAAATATATTTTTTTGTTGCATTTATAACATTCTCTGGCGGTCTGAACGAATCATTTTGACTCGTACGTATGCACTCGTCTGTTTATTGATCGCAGGATCGACAAATATAAACTGTTTATTCAATATGAGGTCATGCGAGGTCGAAACGAGTCGTACTTTCACGGGAGCTTCTCTAATCTGTAAACCACTTTGGAATGTATGTATGTACATTCCGAAGGCATTTCTCGTTGGCGTGCAAAGTCCACGCCTCTGAAATTGATTATGTTTATTTGCTATACAAATTTCCAATCATATTTCCGAACCACGCACAAAGATTTTAGCGAAATGCATTGGTGAGTTTGTTTCTCAATCTACGGATTTGACTCGTGGAATTTTTGGCAAAGCCGATAATAATTCTCGTGGTTTCGTGGAGTTTTGGCCTCACAGACCGTCGACTCCTTTTGAACCAACATTTTTTAGTATTTATAACGCTGAGTCATTGGCCTTTGACCGCGCAGCAATTCGTGCTGCTTCTAAAATTGATTTTTTAAAGCTCTTCGCTCGTTCATTGTTGCAATCCATTCCATGCAAACCATTTTCCTTGTCCGCGTGGGAAACACTACTCGGCACTTGTTATTATTCGACTTTTCGTTGCCAGACTGGGTCATAGTGACCCAGACTTTTCTTTTAGCGTGAATTTTCTTCGTGTCTTCAAAGAATTTTGATGATTTTTCCGGTTAAAAAATATGCCAAATTCATTTTGAGGCAAATATTTTTTTTTTTTTCCAAATCACCATTCATTAATTAGAAAATTAAAAAAAAAAAAAACTGTCAAGCTCATCGGTTTTTTGTAACACAACGTTTTTTTTTCAAATATTTTTTCCAGGTAGCGAAAGTCCAGTTTTTGGTTTAGACGGTACCGGAGGAGGTGCCGGAGGTCTCCGAACACCCCACGAGTTGCCGAACGAGATATCAGCACCGTACGAAGTTCCCCAGTTTCCGATTGAGCAAATCGAGAAAAAATTATTAATCCAGCGTCAACTGACAGTCAAGTAAGAACTATTGATTTACACGTTACTGCAAATTATTCATTTGGTTGAGCCAGTGGTACTCGGTATCGAAAACTAGGTCGAATTTATTAATACGAAATCCAATTACCAGTTCCACTTTCATCATTTCGATGCAATTAGTATTTCCTTCGCTCATCCAATGAGTTGGAATAGATATAAATCAATAAAAGTAAAATTATGTCCGTCAGAAAAAATGGCATCACATTTCGAGGTTTCAACATTTTTTATTATAATTATAATCGAAATAATAGTCGCGTCGCGCTTCCCTTTCTTTTTATCTCTTCCGTCGTAATTTTTTATGCAACATTCGGTATCTCGATCGACGTCTATAATTTATCGATCGGATGTGACAATAGTGGTCACTTTCGTCTCTTACGTCGGCTGCGTTGTCCAGTGGCCTCTTTCTCGCAATGTATATGCACGTGTAAACGTCTATATGATAGATACACACGAACAATGGTTACGAGAGAACGTTATACGCAGTAAAGTAACGATCAATAACACAGGCCCAAACTCCCTTCTCGTTCTCCAAGCAGCAGCTACCCCTTCGAAGACAAGGAAATACTGACACGTCAAGTTACCTCTCTGTTTTCTTCTCCCCACTCCGATACTCAATCCTTTTCTTCACGTAATAATTTAATTCAATAATGTAAAAGGAGGTATTATGATGTAATAGTCATTAATATCGTCGCTAAGAGAAAATAAGAGAAAAAAAATTGAAAATAAGTGAAAATCGATTTTCGAATGAAATCTGGAAATTCTGATTTTGTCTTCCTTTTGTTCCACTTTTTTTTTCAACATTTTTCGATTAGATCCATGGACAAAGGTTGTTAAACAGGATGGTAGCTCGTTAGGAGGGAAATGCCGTGGCAGCCTTTGATCATACTTTGTCATTTTTATTTCAAAGCCATTTTATTCACTTTCGTAGAGTATTGCAGCTTTTTTTTGTATCCTTCAGATTGTTGCCGAGGGATTTACGATCATCCGTTAGATCTCTGCTCTGCAGTGTAATTTGATTAAATTCTAGCTGAGCCGGAACTCGTTGAAAAACCAGTTATAATAATTCATCCAATTAATCCACGCGTGGAAATGGCATGGATTTTTCTTCTTTATTTTCAACAGACACAAGGCCTTGAGGCTCCTGAAAATCTATTTTACTTTTGTTGTTCTCCAATCCACAAACTATTATTTCCCTCGTCCAAGATTCTACTTTTCGACCCAATTTCCTAGGGCGATGCTTATCTTCGGTCAAAATTCTGTGTATATGATAAGTTTGATCAAAATTTGCACCGATATAACTAATTGACAACAGTTCAGTTTTTACGCAATAATTCAAAGTTATTCTCCGAATTCATCTGGTGATTTCGGTTACAAACTTTTCATCCATTTTCCCTCTGAATTTCTTACCTGGTCTTTTTTCTACGACTTCATTTCTGAGAAATAAAAAAGAGAGTGAACAACAGTAAAAAAAAAAAAAAACAAAATAAAAGACCTTTGCAGTACTGACGGAAGGTCAACTAATTGGATGCGTGCGACTCTACAGCAGATTTTTCTCTTACTGCGCATATCACGTTCGTAAAACAGTATAAAATTCATACAAACAAAGGACCGTGCGTCGTGCGTATCTGCAATCGGTTTTAAGAGAAATTATCACGTTGAAAGGGATGATAAGGTGAGGGATTATGTATGGAGAAGGGGAGAATGAAAAAGCTCGGAAGAAAGGCCGTGGATGAAGGGGAAAAAGAGATAACAACGAGTAGAAAAGTATCTCCTATACACAGAGGAACGCTGCGGGGAAGAGTGGCGTGTAGGGGCGCGGGGAAGTGGCAAGGGAGAAGAACGTATCTTGGAGTGAGGCAACCGGTGGCCGCTGTCAGTGTATCTCGAGCGGTTGACGCGGAAGCACGTATATTAGCAAAAATTGGGAAATTCCTCATATTTTGTTCTCAAATATTCTCGTTAAGTAGTGAATTAATTTCAAATTATGGCAAAAAGTCGAGAAATTACAACATTTTGGCGACAGCCTCGATAAGTACAAATCCGAAACGGGCGATAATAAACAGTCGTCATTTCGCCCGTATGTGAATTCAAAGTGATCGAAAATATAACAAGATATGCGAGTTCAATAAACGATTGTTGAAATAACGCAGTGCTGTTGCCCGATTCCAAGGTCGAGATTCAACGATTTTTTTCTTACGGAACTTCCAGCGAACATTGGAAAAAGTGCCTTTTAGTGATTTAAGACATTTTTTAAAGGTATCGATGATTAAACCTTCGTGAATGAATCCCGTGTCTATGCGCAGCCAGTGCAATTAAGATTTTTCCATTCATCAAATTCATACTACGACCATTTATTATACTAAGAGCTCCCAAACTTTTGGCATTCAAGTAATGCCACGTGGAATATCGTTCGAAGAGTTTCCACTACTTTTTTAAATTGCCAAACCTCAATTTTCCTCCGATTTTTTTCTCAACGTCATCGTTGCACGTTGAATATTCGTTTACGGTGTCAATAGTTTGAAAACGACGATAAAGAACCAAAAAAACCATGTTCGCCTGTGCTATCGACTCGAAACGCTGGCAAAGGGATAATTCGATTCTGTTAAGGTAATTGAATGCGATTTACTCCATGATCTATGTTATTACTTTGTAGTATGGGCTTTTCCAAGTCAAGTTTGTTGGGAATTGTCCAGATTTTTATTTGAATTTCACACAAAATATTTAACTAAACAATTCTTACGATAATATTTCTACAATATTTCATAAATTATATAGTTTTTCAAATATCGTTCAATATTTGACAATATAATTATTTTGTTTGAATGAACCAATGCATAGATGTGTCTCTTTTCAAGTATCGAAACATGGAGCCAAATAAATAATGTAGCAATGCCAGATTAGGGACTCCAACGCTCGACTCTTCGTATCTTTCCAAGCTTTTGTTTTCCTTTCTCATTTCCTACCGACCCCCACGTGTTCCGAGGTTACGAACAAAAGGTTGTAATTATTCGAGGTTCTTTCGAATTGTACGCTCCTATGAAGAAAAAAGAATTCTTTCGGAAATATTAAAGAAAAAAAAATAGCTATAAGCTAAAGATAAAAAAGTCAATTTTTTCCTTTGACAAATTTTCAGTTGGGGGCCATTTTTATTTATCATATATGGAAGGAAGCAAAAGTAATTATTGTTCTAGGGCAGCGAAAGATCTTGAAGAGCGTCGAAGTCATTACGAGCCATCGTTGGGTCCAGGGGTTCCCGATGACATTGAGCATTCCTTCAACCTTGAGGAAAATGATTTTGTGCCGCACTTTCAGAGGGTCTCCATTTCCGGGGAAGATACTTCAGGGGTAAGTTTTTTCCGGTTTCTTATTAATAAATATTGCTTCCTCATTAGTTTCGAAAAATCTTAGAATTAATTAGTCCGGTGGATTGATTACATAGAGGAAAATCTCGTAGTAAGGCTTTTGTCTACCGAAGTCCCGATAGTGCAGTTCTTCGAAGGTATTCGAAGCTTCGGGGTGAAATAGACCCCTGAAAGTCGCATTCGGCATCGATTCCAAGAAGTTTTAGAAGTTTGTTTATCGATCCGTAAGGATAAAGTTTAACAATAATGGGTTCGATTTTCTTTTCACGGACTCGAACAATTTCGGTTCCCAAAATCCATTTTTTTCGTCTACTATAAGGAATTCGGATTTTCGGTTAAAAGTTTATCGAAAAATTTGATCGATTCATGAAATTTGTAATTTTTCATTTTTGTCTCACGAAGTCAAACTTAAAGCTCCGTCCTTCTCATCGTGAGAGGTCGGTTTATGGTCATTTGACTCTGACTACATCCCCTTTAATTCTGCCGAGTTTTTCCGAGTAACCGTCCCTCCCCCCACAGACCCCTCCTTCGTCTCTCGAACCCGTTCGATAATCACACAGAACGTGTCCGACACTCGACCATGTTACAGACAGGGACACTGTCGCTAAATATATGTTTCTATTCAACTGGACTCTCAAATTTTTATCAACACTCGCGAATACCCACCGAATGGAAATGTCGTGTTTAGGGGAAACCTTTACCAAAGGGAAATAACTTGGAAATTTTCCGTAGTGCTTTTTTTTTTTCCAATTTTATCCAATAATAATTCGTCATAATGGCCTTGAAGGTCAACAAGCCGGATCAAAGATAGAGTCGGTTCTAAAATTTCTGTTTTAAAAAAAATAAAAATTTCACTACTGAATCTGAATTTTTTTTTGAAGAGATGTCAAATTCCTGTTTTATTTTGCAAAATGCCATTTGCAGTTACCACAACTCTGACTATTCGCTCCGCGAAGCGAGGAGTGAAATAAATTCCGTCTTAGTGTTGCCAAAAATATACTCGTGTCGTAACTATTCTCTTAAATACATTTATGGCAAGGGAGCAATCGAGAGCTCGGAATTCCAAGGAAATTAAGTAAAATTTAAGGTCATTCGGTCCACTATGAAAATGAATGCCGATTCGCAATTTTCTAAGTTTGCTACCACCCATATTTATCGGAAGCTGTCTTTCAGTAATTAGCATCTCCAAAATAATAGAATCTTCTTATGTTTTTAGGTGCCTTTGGAAGATTTACAACAGGCATCGCAAATGTTGGTTCAGGCATTAGCGATACGAGAAAAATACATGAACAATTCGAAACAGACTTTTCCTTCGATAACATCGAGGTTTCTTCGAACTGCTGATAAACGACCTTTGAATATCGACGATGAGGTTCAACACGATGATCGAATGGCTATTGCGGGTATTTTACTATTTTTATTTATTTATTAAGTTTCAATATTCTTGAACCTCAATTCCTTTCAATAGCCCCTGGCCACATGAAAGTTTCCAGATTGTTGTTGATACAGACACTCGAGTCTTTGATTTTTGATGTTTTTTTGCGATAAGTCGATGGCTTCGTGATCAATAAATGATCGTAAAATTCTTAAAAATGTTTATTCTCCATTAAATTAAAAGAATCTAAAACTAAAAGACTTCTTATCACTTGGTATTTTATTTTTTCAAGATCATCCGGTGCACGCACCAGCTTCTCGCGGTGACCCATGGGAGTGCGAATTTCCAGAGCCAAAAAACTACAAGATAGCACCTCTGAACGGAGTGTTTAATGTTTACGCGAGTGAGGAGGATTTTGGAAACAAAAAACCGCTGCCATATTCCTATCCAGATTTGGCAACTTTTGTCCGTGATATGAATCTTCTCTGTGCAATGATCGCAGATGGACCACTAAAATCGTTTTGCTATCGACGACTCAGCTATCTCTCCTCGAAATTCCAACTACACGTACTTCTCAACGAACTGCGAGAACTCGCGAGCCAAAAAGCTGTACCGCATCGTGATTTTTACAACATACGAAAAGTTGACACACATATTCATGCTGCTTCCTGTATGAATCAAAAACACCTTTTGAGATTCATTAAAAAAACTTTGAAAAATCACGCCGATGAGGTTGTCACGTGCTCGAAAAATGGCGAAATGATGACCCTACAGGAAGTTTTCCAGTCTATGAATCTCACCACTTACGATCTTAGTGTCGATATGCTTGACGTTCACGCGGTAAGATAATTTTTTTTTATGACTTTTATGGTTTTCCAGGGGCTACTTATCAATTTTCCTGATGCATTGCACATACTGAGTCAAACTGACCCAGACTGTTGCAGAGGGATTTGAGAAAAAACGATTTTCAGCCAAATTCCAATCAAATTCTCAATCAACATTGTTGGATGACCAAAAATAAAAATTTCACGTTGTTTTTTTTCTTTCCGTTACGCAGGACAGAAATACTTTTCACAGATTTGACAAGTTCAACGCGAAATACAATCCGATCGGCGAAAGTCGACTTCGCGAAGTTTTTCTCAAAACCGACAATTATCTCGAAGGCAAATATTTCGCTCGCATAATCAAGGAGGTTGCCAGCGATCTCGAGGAATCGAAATACCAAAATGCTGAATTGAGGCTATCGATCTATGGCAAAAATCCTGAAGAATGGGACAAATTGGCTAGATGGGCCATTTCCAGTGATGTTTCCTCCGACAACGTTCGTTGGCTCATTCAAATACCGCGATTGTAGTGAGTATCACATTCACTCACATATTTATTTATTTTATTCCAATTTTTCATCTCACTTCGAGTCTGTGTTACTTGTTTCTAATAAAAATAATTTTCTTTCTTAAATCAACAGCGATATATTTAAATTGAACAAATTGATGACCAATTTCCAAGAGATTCTGAACAACATATTTTTGCCACTTTTCGAGGCAACCAACGATCCGAACAGTCATCCAGAACTTCACAAATTTCTCCAATACGTGAGTTTAAACAAATAGCAAAGAAATGATCAACAGTTCTCTCAACGAAATAATAAAATTTTCAATCCGGTAAAAACTTTCGAAACTTTTTCCCGATTGCCTAAAAATCGTTATCATGTTTTATGAACTTTTTTGATATTATTTTTCATTGCTGATCAATAAAACAGGTGATAGGTTTTGATTCCGTGGACGATGAGAGCAAGCCAGAAAATCCTCTGTTCGACAAAGACGTTTGCCCACCCGAGGACTGGAACGATGTCGAAAACCCTCCATATGGATATTATCAGTACTACACCTACGCGAATATGACAGTGCTGAATCATTTTCGAGCGTACGTATTTTTTTTTACATTGTATTTATATTTTTCAAGAATTTTATCCTCGATCCATACATTCGTCGGTCAGAATTGTATTTTTCGATATCTACCGAATTTCTCATGGTTTCGAAATAATAAAACCATTATCAACGATCGTGGGGACGGAAATTTAACGAAACCGAATGAATGATTATTGTTTAAATATGTTTTCAGAGAACAAGGCATGAACACGTTCGTTCTGAGACCCCATTGCGGCGAAGCTGGCCCGATTCAGCATCTCGTCTGTGGTTTCATGATGGCGGAGAACATATCTCATGGTCTTTTATTGAGAAAAGTTCCCGTCCTTCAATATCTGTACTATCTCGCTCAGATCGGTATTGCAATGTCTCCGCTGAGTAACAACTCCTTGTTTCTCAATTATCATCGTAATCCATTACCGGAATATTTAGCCCGTGGGCTTTGTGTCAGTCTGTCAACGGACGATCCTCTTCAATTTCATTTCACAAAAGTAAGGAAACAGCAAACTCGTTGAGAAAGAAAAAAAAAAAAAACAAAAAAAAATATTCAACCCGGTCGAACTAGGTGTGACCATGTAGTTCATCATTGCAGGAACCACTCATGGAAGAATACAGTATAGCAGCTCAAGTGTGGAAACTCAGCTCTTGCGACATGTGTGAATTAGCGAGAAATTCCGTTATTATGAGCGGATTCCCTCACAAGGTATAAATGGTTCTTAAAAATACGTTTGATAATTAATGGAAATTATTTTTATCCATTGTTGGTTTAAATTATCGAGAAAATAGCAAAATTTCGTTGAATTTTTTTTTGACTTAATCCTCTAACGTCTAACTTAATCGAAGTCTAACGTTGAAAATGATGATTGTGCACCTCAGTTGTTTGAACCCTCGTTCTCTTTTCTTTCTTTTTCAGAGCAAACAATATTGGCTGGGACCGAACTACACGAAGGAAGGTGTGGCGGGCAATGACATTACGAGGACGAACGTTCCTGACATTAGAGTGTCTTATCGTTACGAGACCCTAGTTGACGAGCTTTCCAATATATTCAAGGTTGTTGATAAGCCAGGCGAGTCGTTTTAGCCCGGCGGGTCTTTGAGAGTTTGTGATATTTTCACTGATCCTCGAGTATCTTCCATTTTTTCCAATTCTCTGTTAGCTTCTGATCGTCTATTCGATTTTTGATTCTCGAGAGTCACTAGTTCCGATATTTTTTAAATATTCTCGTTATCGGAAGAATCATCGTTACATTTTTTTTTCTCCTCTCTTCTGGTATTCTGACAGAAAATCCATCTTTTACTCTGCTTGACGCGAAATTCCTTCCCAACCGATTCTCATTAAGGAAGAAATTTTTTTTATCAATTTCACGAAATTTTTCATACACCCAAATAAAAATCGATTCCGTAGACGAATTGATTCGAAAAAATTTCTCTTGCCAATGAAATTCGAACCTCATTATTTTCCTAATTAATCTTTTTCGCATCCGGCACGGAGATGATCGACAGGTCATAAAAACGCTAAAACGGTTGTTGGCTGGAAAATTGCGATTATTCCGCAATATTTCGGTTGCACAAAACTAGCCACGACTGGAAAATTTTTCAAAATACTTTAATCAACGACTTTTCTTGAGCTTGAAAATAGAATTTACGAAGGCGAAAATCGCCAAAAGGGATAAAAAAAAAAAACAAACAAAATCATTGAAAATTGAATTTTCTTAAATCCAAGAGATTTACTCGCAGTGATCCTCTTGGTAATAAATTTCTAGATTATATGAAAAAGCAGTTATCGATATAACGACCGAAATAATGTAACGAAAAAAGTAGTTTTTATTCCAACGAGAGCGAATTTGTCGTCTCGCGTGTTTTTTTTAGGATAACCAAATAAACAAATGATGCACTTATTTGTACATATATGTATGACAAATAGCGAATGTAAGTGAACAAGAAAAAAGAGTCTGCAATTGATTCGTATCGCCGAATCGTGAGCTTAAAAATTCATCAAGAAATTTAGTTGTGCCGATTGTACTCCGTTTTCATGGCACTATTTATTTCTCGGTTGCTCTCTTTTCTTTTTTGTAGACAATGCAAGATTCTTGCGTGTGGACTTTGTCACTTATTTTCTTATATTTTTGTACGTTTATATACCGAACTCAAAACTTGACTTTGCGATTAATCAGCGATTGAGTCGCTCGTCACATCACAACTTGAGAGAAAATATATATTTTTTCTTTTTTTCATAAACTTCAGCAATGTTTTCCTTTATCACTCATCATCTTAACGATTTTTAGATAAAACATTCACACGTTGCTCGCGTCTGCATTTTTCTCCAAATGTTCTTTGGTCCAATGAATTTTTAAATTTCTTTTTCTAAATTCGTATTTTGGACGAACCATTGACATTGTGAATTTTGATAGTTTTCCGATTATTTTCATGTCTTTCTCTTTCCGCCCTTCTACTTCGAGGCTCGTTTCTTTCCTTTTATTTTCGGCTCGTGACAATAAATTTAATCCAGCAGAGATGCGGCTCGTATTCGCTGTTATTAATGGAATCTCAAGTTCATTCTGACACGGGAATAATGGAAAGTTAATGGTAAAACATGAAAAAAATGTGATCAAGCATAGATTTTCGAGTTTATGTATATATTTATTATTATCTCGCGACGATAGAAACAAAGATATGTATTTCTTGTACAAATTCTACGTATATTATAAAACATTATCTTACATTATATTAGGATAGCGAAAATGAAAAAAAAATATATATATATATATATGAATAATGTTTGAGCTCGGAATTTGTTGGTTTTTTTTTTTCTAGAAAAGGATAGATATTTTTTGTAAATATTTACAAGCAAACATTCGAAAAGAACAAAAATGGGCTCTTGTTGTTTTGACCTTCGATTTTTCTGGGGGTTTGGTTTTTTTTTCGTTCGTGTAAAAGAAATCTACAAGAAATGGCTTTTTGTTTCTACTATTTAAAGTCTCACAGTCTCTGTCGATAGTTCACACTGTTAAGGAAGGCTCTCGGTATCAAATTCGAAAAATTTCGAGTCTAAGAAAAGTCCTCTGTCAAAATCCTGCTTTCCAAATCGATTACCCTGGTTTATAATACTCTGGCGATAACGTAGTTTGCAATAATGACCAACGTTATTAAGCTCGAGTTGGCTATCTCAGAGGTTTTGCCCGACGATACCTCACCAGCCGCGTTTGCTCTTTGCAATTTGGAATCTTGTGTTGGATTGACGTGTGCTTGCAAATTTTCGTGAGTTTGCTCTCTTACGTCATCGTCGTTTTCATTATCATTTTCTACGAGGAGTTTTTTGCCAAAGACCTCACTCGTCCTTTCCATTGACCTGGATTGGACCTCCATCGTCTCTTGATCGGGCAGCTTGTCGTTATCTTCCTCATCGACTGCTTCTTCTTCTTCTCTAGATGGTCTTGCTTCTTCTACGTTTTCGTTCGATTCTGTTTTTTCTTCATGCGTTCCTTCGGTTCCTACTTGCGCTAGGAACCAAAGTCTTTCCTTTTCTCTGATCTGAGCTTTTTCCTTTGATTCGTCGTGCTCTTCTCTTTTGCCCAGCCCTTCGTCTTCGACTTTTTTAGGCTCCATTATTCCTTTTCGTTCTTCATCTTCTTCGACAGTTTCAGGTTCTATTATGTCTTCTCGATCTTCTTCGAATCTTTCGGGCTTCATGATATCTTCTTCTATTTCGTGTGATTTTTGTTGCTCGTTTTCTTTTACCTGCTTACCTTTCCTTGCTTCTACGAGTTTTGTTTCTGTGGCTTCATCATTAAAGTCGATTTCTGGCTCATCAGAGCTTGCAACGTGTTCAGATCTCAGAACGATTCCAACACTTGGTAAAACGGGAATGAGATTTCGAGAAGCAACTCTCCTGGAAGATTTATGAGACAGTATTTGTTAATTTTATGAAGAGAAAATCAATATGTATAGATAATAGTAAGCAATAAATTCTTACGTCGATATTTCATCGTTTCCGGAAGTAACGACCACATCGAGATAAATGTTCAAGTCTGGATACAGGTCGGTCATATTCACTGTTTGGTCCGTATCGGCCAAATTGATAACGAGCACGAAAACTGGATGATTGGTCAAGGTTCTGGAAAAACGAAAAACGAGAATATTACGAGGACGAAGACCGGATGGTTGGCCAATGTTCCAGAAATATAAAAAAATGGAGAAACTTTATTTCGAGGAAGCCAATAAAAGCAAGAAATTTTACGGTTTCTGGACAAATATAAAAATCAGATGAAACAAAATAGTTTCAGCACGCTCACCTCCCACCACCTACATCCCTGGTTTGCTTTCCTTCCTCAAAATAAATTCAAGCAGAAATAAAATAAATTGTTATTCGAATTACCTTCGTAATACGAAAATAGTGTCATTGTTCATATTTTCAATTTCCCAATCACCATGACGAAAAACAGGACTTTTCCTTAGTGCAGCGAGTTTTTTGAAAACGTTCAAATGACTACGAGGATCGTCGAGTTGTTTGGCAACGTTAACGTAATTGTAATCGTCATTGATTGGCAGGTGGACAATTGTTGCATTTGAAAATCCAGCCGATGGCGAGTCGTCCCATTGCATAGATGCTATGGATGAATGATATTCGAAATAGTCAGTAACATTGAAATCATGCGCAGAATAATCTATCTCGTCCAATGGGATTAGAGTATCCAAGAGGCCGATCTCATCCCCATAAAACGTGTGTGCTTGACCAGGCAATAGCATACTCAACATGAGGAGAGCATCGAGTCTGTCAGGACCAACTCTTGTTGTAATTCTCATGCTGTTGCTATTCGAAAGCTGCAAAATAACATGATTTGACAAATTGCGAGATTTCTATGGATTTCATGTCATTCCGATCGTATGAATTTGTTTTTATGTGAATTTTCATCAATAATTATTACGAAAAATCAACAGAAAATCATCCAATGAGATTAGAAATCAATAATTTATGTTCCTCATCATTCATCGACGATCAGTTCTCCTTAGCTGTTCTCGATTAATTCTTTTACCATCCAATTCGTCGTTCCGTTCATCGGAATCCGATCGAGCCATTTTTCGATATCCCGTCCCAATTGGCTCGCACTCGAGCCATCAACGGCGTTACTATTGATGAAACAATAATTCGATGGTACAACGGACGTTGTATTATCGTTCCCATCGTCGTAGTACGATAGCAAATGGTCATCAGTATCGTAAGAGCCAGTCATCAAATATCTGTAAGTGAAAAAGTGTTTCTCACATCAATGAGTGATCAATAATTATTGCGAGATTCTTCATGTGTAATATGACAAAGCAAGAGACTCAAAAACATGCTGTCGAATTTCTTTTTGCCATGTCGAATTATTTCGTCCTCATTTAAATTTATTCATTTGATTCATTGTTATGTTACTCACATGGAATCAGAATCGTTCAACTTTCTCCACCGATCAACGTACGTACGAATACTGGACAAAAATTCCACATTTTTTGTATTAGCCGGAACGTGTTTTTCGCCAGGGGCAGGTAAATGGTTGCCCAATTCAAAATTTTCGAAGAAATGAGGAACTCCGCTGATTCGAAAACCATCTACCCCTTTGTCTAACCAAAAGCCGAAGATTTCCTATAAATTTAATATCAAGACGTGATGAACTACATTCACATTTTTATTTTCGCAACGTCGATGAAAAGCTTTTGCGAATATTCGTTACCATTATATCGCGTTGCACGTACGAATCTTCCAAATTCAAATCGGGCGCGGACTCACTGAACGTATGATAGTACCACTGCTTTCTATCGTTGTTGTACGTCCAATGAGAGCTGTTGATGTCATATCCTCCGATTTTCTTGAACCAAAAAAATCTCCATGTACTTTATTGTTACTGAAAAATTGAACAAATTTTTCGAACGAATTTTCGTCGTCAAAATGTAATCCGGATGAGAAATGGAGCGTCGCTGCGTTATTTTCTTCATATTGACGATTCCCATATAATTAAATCAATGAAAGATATTTTTTTCATAATAAAATGAAGTGTTACTTTGTTTATCGGGGAACTCGGAACCGGTGGTGGCGCCCGAACGTCTTCGCGAGTAATTGTGACGTTTGCCCAGATGTAATAATCCTTGAAGGGTTCTATCATTCTCGTGGATGCGTTGAACCATCCGTGTTTGTCACTCGTGTGGTTCGGTTCGACGTCCAAAATGATTTTCATGTCTAATAAGCACAAAATCAAAGAGTTAATCGTTTTGAACCAAACGTTTATTCGAGACCAGACTTTTTTTAATGAAATTTGATGACAAAGCGCTTACTACGGACGTGTATTTGTCCGACGAGCTCCTTGAAATCGCTGAGATTGCCAAAAGCTTCATTCACGTTTTCATAGTCAGAAACATCAAAGCCCGAACCGTCGAGCGGTGATGAAAAAATTGGGTTGAGACAGATTGTCTCGATCCCTAAATCGTCCAGATAATTCAGACGATTTATTATACCTGGAAAATTGGCAATTTTTAAATATTTCCTAATCGACAACTTGTTCTATAAGGAAAACCGAGAATGCTTCTGGAACTTGTGTGGTGACCAAAATGACGTCTTCTTTTGGTCAAATGTGACTGTTTCTTTGATTAAAATTCAACTGAACTTTCTAATTATTGCGGAAACCGTATGAACCTTGAAAATCACCGATTCCATCTCCATCACTGTCTTGAAAAGTTGGCGTCCATATTTCATAGACCAGCGTACTTTCCCACCAATCTTTGTGAACGAGATCTCCGAGAACCAAGCATTGGTTCGATTCCAGGATAAGCAGACTGACGATGCTTAGTGTGATCTTTCCGATAAGCCATGACATTTCACGATTTCTACAAAAATCCCTAATATATTTTGTAAGCTCAACAAAAATAGCACAATCTCTTTAGCTCTCGACTCGAGACTGAAAGCGTTTTCAATGGACCACGACTTTAGTGCGACTTTGGAAAAATGAAAACAAAGTGGAAAAATGGTTGAAATACTCAGCCAATTAAATTTTAATCGATGGATCAAAATTTTTGCTTCATTTTGTTAACACAGATTCTTATATAAATCATTATTCTTGTGAATCGTGCTAAAGATAATATTTCGATAAAAAAAAAAAGGAGCAAGAGACCTGATGTGACGTTAAGAAGCGAAGAAAATACCGAAGCAGTGCAAAGATCGATCAGCAACTGAGCGACTGATTTTAAGGACCAACCGCAATGCCCCCTCGACTGAAAACACTCTCGTAAATACTGTGGATGTACACATTTTCATATGATGTCAGCGGACATTTCGAAAGTTGTCTCCTAGCCCCAGAGACTGTTTCATATTTGTTTGACGTTTCATAAAGCATTGCGAAATTAGTATGCACTTGAAAACAAAAAACATTGCCACACACCGAACGATGGACTAACGAAGAAACAAAGACGATTTGGCATAATAAATAAACAACAAACTGACCTGTGTTTTTTTATACTGTTCTCTGTTTTTCCATACGTTTGCTGAATTCTTTCCACCAGTCAATAAATTGACTTGGTTCCCGTTCCGGAACGTTTTCACTGCAGCAACGATCGTCGCTAATTGATTTATTCAAAAATAAAGTAATCGAATCTTGTCGCTTTCGTTGGCATGATAAGTGCGAACATTTTGGCGATAACGTCACGTCTCTTCGACGTGACTATCGTCGTCTCGCACAATTTGAAAACTTCCCGATAATTTCGTCAAGATTCAACGAAGTTTCGCAGAGCCACGTCTCACTACCCGTCACATTTTACTGGGAAAAATTAATAGTCAACCGTACGTAGATTTATTCGATGCTTCGAAGTTTCGCGGCTTTGTGATCCAATTCAAGAACCAAAAACATTATAATATCTAAAGTGCTACTGCTACGAAGGAAAAAATTGCCAATACAGCAGATTTCATGTCAATACAGCGAATTATGCGGACTGCAGTTACTAACTTTTTATAGTATCGTTCCCTGCAGTGGCGAATAAATTAAATTGACGTTTCTCAATTTTCGAGTTTTATAAATCCGCGCCTCTGCTTGAATCCCAAAACGAAATCATGATTTTCACTGTTTTTCAGTTGAAAATGAACCATTTTTCCGTGAATAATTACATTTACTGGCTCAAATCAAATTTAATAGAATAGAATTTTATTAAAACTTGACAAATAGCTTTTGAAACGACCCTCTCAAATTATGCAATTGCTGCTACATGAATATTTAAAGATGAAGGTCAATAATGAAGATTAACATTGAAAACAATGAACGGACGTATCGAAAAAATTTCAATGATTAGGATGGAGGACGAGTTGATTAGCATAAAAAGTTGCATTGATATATTGATTTCAAAAGATTCCAACACTTGAAAGGTGATCATTTTGACGAACAGCACACGTTTCTCGATTATTCATTTTCTTTTTAAATATCTTATCCCTCCGAAAGAAGAGAATGTATAAAGGTCAGTCGCAATTAGAATCATCGCCAAAATGGAGATATCGATTATCGATAATCGTTTTATTAAACAGTGATGGTTGTTTTATTATCCGTATTGACGTATATTCCGAATGATGGGCAATCTTCGGAATCCTAACGCGGATGATAAGTTCGTGCTGCACATATAGTCGTTGAAAAAAAAAATTTCTTTAATTTTCATTTCAATCGGTTCTCTGGGCCGAACTATTGAATATAACAGAATGTGGCCAAGAACGATTTTCCTGAAAATTTCATTGGCTACGACTTTTGTCCTATAAACTATTTTCCTATCTGTGATAGTTTCTTCAGAATTCGCGACGAAAGACTCTTAATCTTTAATGAATTAGTTCGGACGGGGCGTAATTATCAAACGCAAAAGAGTCGACTGCAGCGTGGAGTTTAGTCCGGAACTTGAATTTACATTTTGGATCATTGGCCGAGGGATATTCTGTATTGTAAAAAAGTAGGTATGTGGATATATAGTTCGGGCGAGTAGAGAAAGAAACATCACCGCGACTAAATTGCAATTCCATAGACCCCAGGGGTCTCCAGTCATTCGTTTCACAAAAGCAATTACGTAAACATTATTCGTCCCATAACAGGCTGCAGTTTTCAGCCACGCGATATACCTTTGTATACTCCTAGATCGCGCCAGCCACAGCTGCCAAGAATATTACCGTTTTATTCCAGTGTTTTTGCAATTTTCCTCCGACCCACTTTAATCAATCTCTTTTTTCGGGACGCGAATATAAATTGAACGTTTTTCGCGTGTGGACTTTGTGCAGTTTGGATCGTTGGTGGTCGAAAGTAAAAATTATAAAACAAAAAATTTCTTTTGTTTGATTTGTTGTATCAATTTCGAATTAATTTTTCATTTTTCTTTTTCATAACATTCAAAAGGACAGGGCCATGGAAAAAATTATGCTTTATACTCTTGAGCTCATGCACTATTCAATAAAGCTAGGAAATACGTTTGAATAAATATATCTCTCGTGTAAACAACATTCAATGTATGTATATTTTGCACTTTCGATTCAATTACAATTAATTGATTCTTGTTTTTTCTTCTTTTATTATATTTTTTATTTGTATTTCTTAGTCGATCATTATTCGCGTTTCCTCCACTAGATCGATTCGCCAATTTCCAACAGCAAATTCTGTTTCTCTATTTACCATTGGTTTCAATCATTTGAATAATGTATATGGTTCTACGATTATTCAACCCTCGCCGATGGATCTTACGTTTCAAAATAGCGAGGCGAATAATCATCAACATTTTCCCGAAGAATTCATATAGGCGCGAGGACCTTTTCACGTTTTTTATCAGAAATTCTCCGCGTGATTTTTAGACATCAACAATCAACACGTTTTTTTTTATCATCCCTTTCTATCTTTTTGCAGGAAATTCTCAATCGTCTGACCATCGAATGTTCATATTCGTTTGATCCCATCATGAGCTTTATTCTCATTTTTTTTTCATGCGTTTTTGTGATTCCGATCGTGCTATCAATTCTCTCTTTTTCGTCAGACCAAATTCATTTCACGTGCAAATAGCGAGTAGGGATTAATGTGTGCTTCTGCAATGATAAATATTAAGTGTAGGATCGCGTATATTTGCGACCTGGCTCGTCCAATAAAACGCTTGATACTTGTTCTCCATGCTGCGTTTCAAACGTCCATCAAAATGTTTCATGTATTTTGTTTGCTTTTTTATTTTTCAATATCAGTTGTACGAACCAAGAGGGTGACAAAACTTTTCTCATTTATCTATACCTAATATATATATATAACATATATGCGATCGAGTTGGTGGGAATCGCGAGGCTACGCTCGTATGTGCTTCTTTATTAACCTTTTCCTTCGTTATTCCCCATTTACCAACTTTTCCGTAACAAAATTTTTCACATTTTATCAATAGAATGGCTCGAGAAAAGATCGAGGAAAGATAAGCCTATTTTTCCAAATAGATTTACCATTTTTTTCTCACATTTTTATATTTATCCAATATCTCAGGGAAAAAAGTTTTCATCTCACGAGCACAATATAGTACATTCTTGGAACTGTCGTTCGTCTGAGAATCGAATTCAATTCGATCACCATAGCAGAAGACGTGTGTTTGTCAAGATGAAGAAAACCAACTAAAAATGAAAGAAAGCTCTACCAATAAAATCGATCGATAACTCAAAGTTTACAAATTGTATTCGTTGTTAAGATGTTCACTGTATACGTTACACACAAGATGAGGACTCCTTTATCGGTGTCAATGATTTTTTTCGTACTTGTTGAACTGACAATTGTCCGAAGCTTATATCAACTCTATACGCATTACTAAATACTACATGCGCTTACGCAGCGAGAAAAAGAGAGGAAAGAGATCGATTAGGTGCCATGGCGATTGTTACAACTTAATTTAGCTGTGTGAGAGTGAACGAACATGTTAATTCATGACGAGAAGGATAGAAACTGAGGAAGGTATATGCTAGTCTTTTGATCAATTCAAGTTAGAGACTCGATCTTCGAAGATCCAAATTTCTTCTTGCAATGAAAAAATAAAGAGAAATACTTGCGTTTCTTATTCCGTATGTGCAACTATCCGTTTAAATGATCAACTGTATTTACAATCAAGGAATAGACACTATAATACGTATAACATGTATTACTATACTTTTCCTTTTTTTTAACAATATTCTTGCTCTTAATTCTGTTCGGTTGGAATATAAATATAATTCGATGAATTGTAATCGGTGTATGGGCGGAGGTAGCGAAAGGAAGAAGGAACATATGTTTCACATTACGTTTCTATAATGCGCAGCGCTTATGTTGTGTTCTAAACGTATACTCACTATACAATAACATAACAATCAACGAGCTTTTTTTCAACGAGCTTGAAACAACATTTGTACCGTTTTCATTTTCATCATAAAAGTTACTCGAGTCGTACCGGCGGGGAAGGTCAAAATTTAGATTTCAATTTATTTCACGATTCCTGCGTCGAGATTTTACAGATTTTGCAAATGGAAAATGAAAATAAATTTGTCCCTTAAAAAAAAGCCTCAGACGTTCATGTAGTTATTGGCACCAAAAATCTGTAGGAATCCATTTACACGAAGGATTTCGTAAGAGGATCTTGTCACGGAGTATTTTCGATTTACGAATAATTCAAAAATTCCGAGGAAAGACAATGAGAATTGAATTTTTTTTTTTTATTCATCATTGGAGATTTTTATAAGCAAAAAAAAAAATCAGTACAATCGCGGTACAGATGTTGAACAATATTCGAAAAAATGTACTCGTATATTTACATATATGTATATATATATTGATATATATATCTACTGGCGCAATTGTGTTGTTAAATTTTTTCGCTTACGGTACAAAACTCATACTTAATGTGCATCCTTGCGCCTCAATCCCTCTCTCCATTCTCGAATATTTTGCATGTCCGTTTAAGTTTATTTGGTTTGTTGATTTTTTGTTTGTTATTGTTGCTTCTTTCTGGTGTCGTTTCATGTCGCAGTTAAGTATTCAGATCGTTCATGTTTCATTGCCGAATCTTCAATCGATTTCTACTTTTCTTTACGTAACATTTATCGTAACTTTTGGAAACGCGTCTAGAAAACCACACTGACTACTTTTTCATAATATATCGAGCGCACCCTGCCAAAACGGCCATTTCAGCACCTTTTTTTCTGTGTTCATTTTTTTCGAATCCATACGTTCATCCTCTGCTTCGATATGATTTTTTTTTTCGACGGCTATAGCTTTGCAAAAATGGATTAAATCGATGTTTTTGTTTTTTGTTTCTCATAGAAATGTCGATTTTTTTACGACACCAGTTGCGAGAGGGATTGATAATTGTGTTGTATACATTTTATCGAACGAGAGCTAAGAATTATTGATATCGAGATGTTGGACGTTTTCATTTTTTTTCCCGAAGAATTGACGAGCAAGTTCTGATCAATCGAACTACTTCCAAAATCATCTTCGTTTCGTTTCTCAAGATTTTCGAAAAAAATCCATTTTGGTCAATTTTTTGAAAAGCGATATTCATAGAAGGAAAAAGTTGTCGAACTCTGCAGGAAATTCTTATTCATCAGCTTTTCTACGGTCCATCAAACTCGCAATATTTTTCCAACCAACGGAAAAGGAAGATGCTGAAGTTGTTGATTTGGCGTGGATCGCTCCATACGCACGTATGTATATATTTTTATCCCTTAAATTTAAACTAGGAGAAGATGCGATACGCGCCTCCTCGTTCATCGTTTTACACTTTTATTTTTATGTATTGTTTAATTTTTTGTTTTTTTTTAATTTTTTTTCATTAATGATTCATTTAGGTTACTTTTTAATACGGCAACGCCTGGATTTTCGCTGGAGCTAATTCACAACAATTAGCGATATTATTTACGACGCTGGGCGGCAATACCAATGACAGCTCTCTGCAATACGTAATTTTTTTTTTTTTCCTTCGACTGTCCATTCTTCTGAACAAAATAACTAACTATCAATATTCCGTCCCGTAATCTATAATCAATCTATGAGATCTCCTTTTTCTCTGTCTTTCTGTCGTCTCGTGACCCTAAAAACATCTGCTACGATGTATATATATATATATAGTTTATAAAGAGAAGAGATTTTCAAGAGTCGTTGAAGTTTTTTTTTTTAAATATTTTCAATACTTGTATAACATTGGTACCTATATTTTAGTGTATATTTTGCTTTTCTTATTTTCTTTTTGTTCCTCCAATGATGCATGTTGATTGAACCGTTCGTGAGAGAGTATATTTACGAGAAATGAAAAAAGATCGCGACCAGCCCCACGAAACTTCTGTGATATATGTACGAGAGTACTTTTCAGATAGTTTTTTCATTATTTGAAATTTGAACGCGACGAGAATTCTTCGTCCTGATTTACGATTCCGTTACAAACAGGATCGACGATACACCGTGATATTCAATGCCCATCGCACGCTTTGATTTTGTGCGTCAAGCATTAGAGTCAACCGAAAAAACCGAGTATTGTAAGAAAAAGAAGAAAAATTGATCCTCCGTTTGTGGAAAATTTCATTCGAACGATGACAATTGTTTAATTAATTTTCAACAAATTCCCTAACTCCGTGAAAAATACGATACTAAATTGAATAAAATAAAAATGAAAAGATGCTTGGTCCAAATTGTACCGCTCACTGTTTGTCGTTTTTGTAAGATTTGAAAAAATGTTCACGACCTATTTTGTTTTTTGGTCTTTTCGCGAATACTGGCCCATTTATTGTTTGCAAACTATTTTGTTTCACGAAAACTATTTCACGTATACGAAGAAGCCAAGAGGCAGAAAAAAACTATACTATGTGTAAAATATCACCCCACGAGTAACTGATTTGTCGCATAATGGAAGAAATAACGACGATTATTCGTGATTCGTCGATTTGAGAAAGGAAAATATCGAAGCTAGAACGAAATTTATTTCGCTTGTTTTAAATACCTTTGTTTTTTTTGCTGTAAATATTTTTAAACGGTGTATATGCTGCTGTTGGCATCTAGATATGCATCTACCCTTATGGATTATCGAATCCAATATGCCTCTCAGTCGGCTCCGATTAAGGGTTGAACGTTCTCTACGAATTTGTTGCGTTCATTTTTTCGACGGGCAACAATGTTTTTTAGTTTCATTTCTGTTCGATTAATTATACTTAATAGCAACATAATACATCAGACTTTCCGTTTCACCATGATTAACTCCACGTGGCATATGTCTCGCGAGAATAATCGACCTACAGGATATAAAGTTGGTCCGGTGTTAATGTTTTTGTTTATTTTTATTTTTTTTTTCATTTCAATAATAATAATTTTCTTTATTCATAAAGAAGAACGAGAGAACAAAAAGAGGCTACGAAGGACACGACGTTTCTTCATTCTACCGAAATCGAAATATTGAACGCGAGTATAGTTTTCAAAAATCGTGAGTAGAAACGAGAGGGGGCTGGTCAGACGTAATTTTTTGGAAATTTATTTCCCTGGAAAAAGGATAAGGGTGGATAAAACCCTGTGGTTGTATTTTTAAGATCCTCGAGTCATATTGCTTTTGTTATCTCCAACAATTGGAAATATTCCGAGGGGTATGGAAAAACTTTGATTACGTGATTCTTTTTCTGGGTGGGGGTTCCCATGAGTGTAGATTAGTGATCGGCTTATTCGCGAAAAATGCGTTTTTAGCCAATAAGTGTTAGCCTAACGGAACGGCAGAAAATGGAGAATTACTTTATACTTTAATTACAACATAATATAATTATATATAATTATAATAATTAATGAATATTATTATAATATTTTAATATATTATAATTATATATATTATTTATATATTTTTCAACATTTCTATATCTATAGATACATCGGTGTTTCTAGAGATTAATAATTAATCCTATCAGGAAGCTTACGCGATGCGATATCTTTTTTATAACCTTTCGATCGAGACCTTTCGCGTATAGTAACTTTTTGTTTTATAACGTCACATCTGGACTACCAATTATATTCATTATATCCTTATCTTGATCGAGAGAACCTTCTGTGTGTAAAATCGAATCTGTCGTTTAGAAACTTTCAACGTTAAATTGTGTTCGTTTCGAGTGTTCAATTATCCTGATTTTTCTCGCAAACATTTCCAGGGCTCTCTCTCTCTCATCCCGGAGTGGCCTGATTTATCGATTCCACTCTATTTTTCCCTCGTTTTTTGTAATCACCTGAGTAATTTGAGAAATAAGTCATGTACGACTTCTATCGACCCTTTCGTCGTTCAATGCAGACCCTAGTCTCGCGTCATTATGATCGAACAGCGAATGGGCGTGAGCCAACTCAAACGATCTAGCAATTTATCCAAAAGCACAGAGCTTGGGAAACTTCTTGTTGGTTTACCGAAACGATCGAGTTTTCACATTCCGACTATTGTATTGCAAGTTTTTCACGATCATTTTTTCATTCAATATTTCATGGTTGATTCAGCATTTCCATTATTTCCCAAATGATTATAAAACTTTTTCATTTATAAGCAAATAAAAATTTCAAAGATCGCGGAACATAGTTTCTCATCGAAATTACGACGATGGTCTAATTTTCTGAAAATCGGCGAAATTCATTCGAAAAATGCTGAAGTATTTGAATTTTTGACGTAATTGATTCTCACACGATAAAAAGCTTTTCAATTTGTTTGTTTTGTTTTAAATATTTTTATTATTTATCATTATTTATTCGAGACCTAGTCACAAGAATTTTCAATGCGAATTTGGATATAGACGATAGTTTCGATGATGAAAAGGGACTCGACATGTGGATGAAAATAGAACGGAGAGTTTCACGGACCCCGGTTGTTTCCGAGAGCTCCGACAAGAATTATATTTCAATTCCCAGATTTGTAAAACTTTAATGTATAATATGATTTTTTTTTTTCAACGTATAACTCATTCGAATTATTACGAAATATTGAGTTGAATTCCATGGGTTTGCTCTCTTCAATTAAGTGTCGTTTCAGCATCGTCAAATCCGGTATATACGTTGAGGAAAGGAAAATCGAAATTTGGGTTATATTCGAAAAGTTTTTGATGATCCATCGAAACTTCGGAAACTTGGGTTACTTTCGTGATCTCATTTACGGTTTATCACTTTAACGCTTTGCTAGTTGAGTGTCTGTACTTTTCTATCAATATGTAATTCAAAGCCCCCACCCTTCGTTTTAATATGTTTAATTTTTTGCGTCACGTCTAGTGTGGTTATTATTTATTTAAAATAGTGTTGTATTTTTTATTCGTTCGAAAAATTTGTCTGAACGACGTAAATACACAATACTTTTTGTTTGTTTTGTTCGAAGTTATAAATATTTTATTTTGCTTCAGATCCTTCATAACTAGCTTTGTTCGGAGCATGATTGTTTTTTTTTTTTTGCAACGAACTCGAGCACCGAGATTGTGTGTGTTTTATTTGATTTTTATGTTATTTTTTTAGCGTTTGATAAAACTCTAATTAATTAACGTTTGTTATTGATTATCTTGCCACAATATTCGGTTTTCTCTTCAGGGTCCGGCCCGACAGGGTCTCTGCGAAGTTTTCGAGAACTTTGCGATATAATGTGTTTCGGGATTTTCTGTCTCAAAGTTACAAGAGTCAGGATGCGCGAGCACCGTAACGATTGGCAAGCGTCGCTTGTCGGGCGAACGTTAACCTATCTCGAACCAAGAGCCTGAGGGCTTTACACAGAAGCAGGGAGAATCGTAGTTTGAAAAATCGACGTTTCAATGTAAGATGCAGCTCGACTAGTTCTCTGCTCCGCGAAATCCTCTTTTTCATTTCCCATCTTCTCTGTTGGATTATTTTTACAGGAACGTAATTTAAACTCGTGAATCGGATAGACAAATAATGTTGTACGCGGAGAAAACTCACGCCTGAGAAAAGAGGGAAACTCGTCAAGGAGAGCAAACACCTTTAGCGAAAGAGACGACGTTCCTCTTTCTGTCGCTTCCCCTCGCTTTCTCTGATTTTCTTTTCATCGGTAGCGAAAAGCGCGCGCCAACCTTCCATATTACGAATTTCCATGCATTTTGCTTTTCGAGAAAGCTCACGCAATTAAATGCAGGAAAGCGTTGTTTCACCAACTAAAATCACGTCAGGGAAGAAGCGAGGAGAAAGAGCGATAATTACTTGAAAAGTGTTAATCTTTGTGAGCATGTGTTGAATTGGGCATATGCACTGGGGATTTTGTTCATCAACAATCGAATGCCCTCTCAAAAACTTCAAGAATTCTACGTTTTTCTTTTTTTTTTTCAAACCTCCAAATTATTCCACCGGAAGTCAAGAAATCTGACGATCAGAAAACGGCATTTTCGTTATTACTGGATTTCGAATTTGTACAATAATGTACGGAACCATGAAAATCATCTGGAAATCATTGCTGCTTCATAAATCTGTAAATATTTCATGAAATCTTGTGATTTTATACTTTAGATGTTTATCCATCGAAAACATTATGTAAACATTGAAAGAATTGATTACCACGACATGGTATCATTCGGTAGGATTTAGCACATCGATTTATTTTTATTTCATTTAATTTCAGTATTTTCGTCTCAGTTCATGAAACCTACGATTTTTATTTTTTCATAAGTTATGAATTAATTGAATATTCATGATTGCTACACACGTACATGCACATTCTTGTCAACGACCTCATTTTTTTCGTATTGATAGCAATATATCTGTTGTTCTCTACACCAGAGGTGCTAAATTGAGATCCAATTAATCGAACTCGCTCGTTTCTTATTATTATTTTCTTCATCATTATTATTATGATTAGCATTTTATTTATTTATTTATTATTATGGATTTTTTTTCATTTTTATTGTTATAGGTGTACATTTTTATTTTCATCGTCGTCTTTCTTCTGAAAAACTCGTTGAGGCATGCGACCCTCGATCAAAGGCAGTGAAGAACAATCAAAGGTTTTACTTTCGAACGAAGGCCGCCTGTCTCGCGATCACGCCGATCGATACTTTTTTCTTTCATACTCTCCCGACTCTTCTATTCTCGTTATTTTTCAATCTTACACCATAAACTCACTTTTCTGACTTTCTAAACGCCGTGATATTTATCATATTGAAGGGATCGTTCAAGCCACGATCTAACGACTCTCTCTCGAACACGATGAAAAATTGATTTTAAAAAAAAATCTTGATTTCTTTTGCCAAAATTCTCCATCGCTCATTTCATTGTTTTTGGGAATGGCGTAGTTTTTCTTTTGCGATCAAAGACTCAAGCCGCCGGTCACGTGTACGGTGTTCGAATCTTTCGTTACCACTTTTTTTTATCTCTGAGAAATTTTGCGCGAAATGTCGTCGCTATCGATCCAACGCGTTCATTCGCGAACGTTCTTCGTCGAGTCATTTTCCATTTTTCTCTTTCAAATAAATGTTTGCAATTCGTCTCGAACGATATATCTGTTTCTCAACTTTGATTCATCCATTTATCCCGTTTGTCTCTTCGATTCTGTCCCAGAGAATCCTCAATGTATGTGCAACGTTTTCTTATCGAGTTAATTTCCCCTTCTCCCTCCTTACAGACTAAAGATACTCTCGGGATCTAGTCCTAAACGCGTTATACAAAATTAGCAGCTTTTCGTTTTCTGGCAGATGAAAAGAATTGCAAATACAGCTGATTACTAAAATATTTTTGAAACATCCTTTGAAAACGTTCAAGTTTATTTTTTACGTCAATTTATTATGTTTTTTTTTCTCGTAATAATATTTATGTTCGAGGTATTTCCGTTCATATCGACCAACCAGAATCCTACATGCGAATTTCGTATTCTCGGAATCTCTGGAGAATCCAGCAGGCGAAAACTGTTGACTCTCATCGTTTTTTTTTCGTCATTTGATCAAAATCCTGACAAGAGGCCGATTTCTCACTACTCTCGTATTTCCAGGATGTTGCAATTTTCAAAAATACGCAAAAGGGAATGCATTCGTTCTGTTTGGTTGGAAAAAAATGGGGGGTGCTGTTGACGGAGCGTCTCCGAGCAATGCGAAGTTTCGAAACCCCAATAACCTTTAGATCGATCGAAGTACGAGAGATTATGAATTATACATATTTTTTGATAACCAAATTACTTTTGAGAGGTTATGGCTACGTGGTATTCGATGAAACAGTAGAAAACCAACGGGTCAGAATATCTCGACTGAATGGAGTAACTTAATTTTATTTAAGTTCCTTTTTCTTTATTATTACTTACAATATCGTTTTGTTTTTTATGTTTTGTTTTACTTTGCAAGATAAACTGTTGTACCTTCGATCTATAATATTTTCATAAGTGCGAAGGAGGGGGAAGGGAGGAAAAAAAATGGTCGGATATTGAAATGGTCTCGTTGGTTCGAATATTTTTTTGTTGCTTTTGGGTTATTCATAATTATGCGCGAACGCAATAAAAGAAAGCGCGTACCGCGAGGAAAATTTTGAAGATTTTCGTGTGTATCTCGGCGGCGGCAAAAAAGTTTGCTTCTTCATTTTAGATGGTAATTCTGTTGACGATCGGACAAAAGTTTGTGAGAGCTTAAGGAGAACCGTGAGAATATGACGGAGCTGGCACGAGATGGATTCTTCTCGTTTTCCATGGTGGCCTCGACGATGCTCTTCACAGCTTAATCCATTTTCTCGATTTCCTACCTGGCTGCGATTATTATCGCCTAGGCCATTTGTTGAGCTAGCTCTTGTTTGAGCAATTAGCGATTTTAAACGCGAATCGCACGATCAATTGGATGACTGGTAAGGCAGGAGATCGTAGGCCTCCAACGTTGACATTACCAGATAAAAAATCCAAAGCGAGAACAAAAATATCGCCGTTACGATCTTGGGCATTACTGGACCACCGAGCTCACCACCGATCCTTTTCGAACGCCTCAATATCAGCACCAACACAACCAGACATGCTTCCGTGCAGAAAAGTGTCACCGAGAATGCCAAACTGTCGATAATAACATTTCAGTTAATTTTAACAATTTTTATTTCTTTATCTAATCAAGCTCGATGCATTATCCGGCAGCATAATGAATAGATTTTTAAACAATAAAATCATTTAATGGGTTAAAAATGTGACGTACTTTCCAGGATTTACTAAAAATTGTTGGCCATGATAGGCGTGGTACATGGCTGCGATACTCCACGCAATCCCGATACCTAGGAAGACGTTGACCGCGTTACTTCCGGTCACATTGCCAACACTCGCATCAGCATATTTGTCCTGACAAGCGGCTACTTTGCTAGCGAATGTATCTGAAACAAATAGAGTCAATGCTGAAGACATGAGAGATACTCTTTTCCCTTTGATTGTATTCCAAGTAATTGCTTGTCGGTGTATTTTAATATTCGAAATTCCTGTTTGGACATCAAACAGTTTCCCCGGACTCTGAAATATGAAAATCCCATTGGAGAGGAAAAAATCAAACTGTGTTCATCGCAGTTCACGAATCACGAATGTCAAAATTCATCTCATTTAACGAGCAATTCTTGACTTGAATCGGGTAGGCTGACAGACAGATTTTTGAATTAGTCTTCGGAGCTGTGGGGATCGAGAACTGACTGAGAATATCACGAGCTATTTGCATAGACTTTGAAACATTCCCTTGCAACTTGGAAAGCCCTTTAAAACTATTTTAGTTAGTCGGCAACGTTCTGTAGAGTTTCCCAAATGGTCTATCCACAGAAAATTCGGTATTTGTCAGTAAAGGCGGGTGTCCTAGAGATACAGACGGAGGTTCCCGAAAAGCTCAACCGAAGTTTTTTTTAAATAACAAACGAATATCGGGCTTCCTCGATTTCAGCGAGTCTCCGGGCCATTCAAAAATCCACAAAATACAAACAATAATGGTCGTTTAATTGCGAATAAGCCGGAAGTGGTGAAATTCTATAAATGTTTCATAAACCCAAACGAACCGAAATACCAAACCCTCAGTCAATATTCCATGGCAGGAAAAAGTTATAACAGCTCCCGAGTTGTGTTGCGAGCTGTAAAATTATTAACGTCGTTTTACTCAACATTTTGAACGCCGAGTTCGAAGAGAAATTTGAAGGGTGCGCGATGTTCGAGATACCCGGTATATTTATCCTCCGTAAACTTTCCGCCGATCCCAGTAAATCCCATAAATATTTATCTTGCCGGCTGTTCAGTAATAGATCCATATTTTTTTACCAGAATTATAGCCGATTTTTGAAAGTGTTTTATTCCAATCTGCAGGAAGATGGTTTCTGAATGTTCGTCACCTTGAAATTGTCGAATCATGCTTTTCATTCCCGCGTGCCAATCTTCTATATTCTCACCCTCGAAATGAACTTTGCATCGGTGCCTGACCCGAGAGAACTTTTCGTCTGTCATCTCTGGTGTGAGTCGAGGATCGTTGTGGAACCGAATATATTTTGAAAAGTAAGCGAGCTCTTCTTGAGTCAAATTCCATTTTGCATATCGCCCGTTCGATTCGCATTCGATCAAGTTTGTGTATACAAATCGTGTCTGTGTATCAAACGATAGTTTTTTTCTTCGCAACAAAATTTGATGGAAATCTTAACAAGATTGTAGGAAAAAAAGGCTGATAATTATGGTAATTGTTAACGCGTAGACACGACGCCGGTGCAATTTGCACGCACGGAAATTTCAAGTGTGACAGGTTTTCAAAATTCCTTCCTCCAATTTGGTCATTTTTCGACGATAAACTTTTATTTTTCAATTTCCAAAATCATTGCGATCGATGACTGAGGATATTTTCCCCCTAAAAAGTATGGTTTCAAGATTAATTGTATGCATTCACCGAAGAAATACAATGTTTTGAAAAATCGAAGTGCAAATTTGCACCAGTGTGGTGAAGAGTACGTGACCCCAAAGGGAGTGTGGTGTGCACGGCTTAAGTGACCTTCCGATATTCATCTTCGTGTTACTCTTTCTTTTTGCTTCGATAAAATTATCCCGATCTCTTGTTGAAAGTCATTACGACGCAATTAGCACGATATAATCTTGGCAACGATTATTGCACAACTCGTTAACGACCTGATGAAACGCATGATTTAATCTGCATTTGCACATCATTACGAACATGATTTTTTTTTCAGTTCACATGCAGATTATAAAAATCCGATTGAACATAGTTTCTTTCCATCTGTGCATATGTATTGTCCTTGTATATTTAATGCTCGTGCATAATGTATACAAACTGATACTGTTTCCTGTGTAGAGTATACAAAAAATATTGTCCCTGCGATAAAAGCCAGGAGGCAACTAAAGAACGATGATAAAACGGGTTTTCGGAGTAAATAACGGGGAGAGGTATCCTGTCCACTAGGGAAGTCGATAATATTGTCCAAGGGAGAAGGGAACATGTGTGTGTGTGTGGAAATTGAATGCCACACGACGTGGCCGTTCCACATAACGAGCATAAAGTATATGTTCATTTTTCTATCTATATTTACGTCTGGAAACGTACGTGTCTCGCGAAAACTCGTGGTACATATGTATTTTTACTATGCAGAGTAAATATGAAAAGGAAATAATTTCGCATCCGGCCGTGCACGGTCTGCTCGTGACGGAACTTTACCACTGGGGCGCTCGAATCTGACACGCATTTCTCAATTCTACCCTTTGAAAAGGCAATGACTAATTCTTCATCCTGTTTGTGCTCGGCCAACGCGTCAATCGATATTATTAAATGACTCCTTGCGCATTTTTCACGCCCTGGGGTTGTTCAGCTGCGAGCTACAAGTCATTACAGATAATTACTAATTTTGTATCCGAGCCTGATGGGGCCTGGGTCGATGACAGAGTCGTGAAAAAATAAGTCAACGGTTAGCCTCGTTTGATGCTCAGCCGACCTCGTTTCTCACCCTTTATTCTCATTCTACATAAATTCATACTTTCTAGCGTGAGTTTTCCTCACAAATCTCACGTTATTTTCTTCAAATGATCCCACGTGTCACGTAACATAGACTTCGTAACCCTGACACTATTCTAAACCTTTGTCTTATCGTTCCCATCCCCCTTTTTTCTTCCCCTCTTTCCCTTTCTTTATCCATTACTTTTTTCGCTTCTATTTTTAATCCTTGCCGTCTCTCTCTCTCTCTCTCTCTCTCTCTCTCTCTCTCTCTCCTTGGGATAATGCTCTTTTTTGTCTTTCTCATTTTACATTCTGCTAGACTCATAACCAACTTGAACGTCCCTTCTCACCCATTAAACTGGGCTCTCAGTGTCATGTAATCACCAGCAGGGATGAGCTTCAAGTTTTCACGAGGGTGGCTAAACACCCTTGGCAAGATAGCAATCGCTATGTGCATACATACATGTATGCATACATATATATTTAAACAAGCTCTTATCAGAGTAGACGCGATTGTTTGTTTACCAACACATATCGTTAGGACAGTTTATCGAGTTCCCTTCAAGGGGGATGAGCTTTCAACGATCCCCTCGCTCCGTCACCCTAAAACTGACTCTCTCGTTAAACACACTACACTCCGTCCAGAACGTACTCAAGTACATTTCCAAACTTCAGGCCTGTTACTTTATTTTTTTCTCGATCTTAACGATGAGGACAGTTTGACAAAAATATTATTGATTTTAATGTACCACTCCAAAATGTCATAATCCAGAATGTCTAGTACACTCCATTTTCTTGTAAAGCTGTTGCACAGTTTTACCATAAATCGGCGTTTTTACGAGAAACAGAATCGAGGGTACAAGAGTTCCAGAGGAAAATTTTGCGAAAGCAGGATAAGAACTCCAAAGCCTACTGCCGAGGCTCTATACTCTGCATAGGCCGCATATACATGTGTATTTCCTCTCCTTGGGAGAAAATTTACCTTCGGATAAAATCTACTTTGTTGTACTTGGAAGAAACACGAAGGCGGAAACCACCCCCTATCCTTCGAAATATTCGAGCTTTACGCAGCCCAAGAATGACGAGGGACTATATTTTGGCTCCTCGCATTCGCCTCTGTGTATAAAACGTTATAAATACACACCCACACACATACACACAGTTGTGTAACAAAATTCGAACGAATTTGAAGCACAGAGAGTGGAAGCTGAAAAAGCTCTTTGCCTCTTGGCCGCCCAACAGCCAATTTTATTTTGGCCTCCTTGTTTGTGGTAGCTCGATATAGTTTCGTTCCAGTGTACCTTTCGGTCTACTAAACTCATCCCCGCAGTCGAATTTATCGAATTTGTTCACGTTACGTGAAATTCTCAGCGCCTCTCAACAACGTTATGCATTTTGAATCAAGAGTCTATGTAGATTGTTAAATAAATATGTACATGAATTTTTCTCTAGCTCGTCGATCAAATAATTTTTTGATTTTCTCGAAAAAACGAAACACTCAGCTCTGAAAATGTTTGGAAAAAGAGTTTTCATTGCTAGTTTTTTCTCGAGCCTCGAACTTTGATTGGAAAAATACATGGCTGTGCTCATACAATCGATGTGAATGAAGAAATTGATGAAAAATGCTATATATATTCCGTTGACCCAGTGAAAATAATGATCCATAACTTATTGCGGCCTTCGTGCAGATAATTTAACGGTTATTAATTATGTTTCAGATAATTATTAGATCCCGCAGTAATTATGATGCTGTGCGGACCAACCGATCGAAGCCTGGCGATGAAAATTCTGTGCTGAGAGGCGTATCGTCCATGTGGGATCATTTGACATTGGAAATAATAGCGCACGATGGCTATGCGCTCCCGAAGAACGTGTCCAATTAATTTCCAGTCGACTGTCGATCGATTTTTCGATTACCGGTGAATTATTAGTGCGGCGTTTGAATAATTTTGTACGGATGCTCTTACGCAGTTTTTATCATTTTAATTGAAGCCTGTAAATGGAGCGTGAACGAGACTGCAAAGTTTCGCTCTGGTTTCGAGGCTCACCACGAGCTCTCGATTTCTCTCGATTCTGAAATTTCTCACCAGTCTGGTCATTCTTACGCTCCGACGTATGAATATAATGATATCGCCAAAAAGTTATGCCATGGCGTCGATGACACGGAGGGAGAAGTTGGGAATAATGGAGAGATGTAGGGAATGACGATTGGTAATTTATAATGCTCAGCGAACCAAGTCCTCGTAATTTTCGTGTCAAAACTTTTGAAAAAGAGATCCATAGAATTCTCGGAAAAAACTTTGTGAAAGTCTGTTTTTACAGACTTTCATAAAGTTTTCATCATAAAGGGAAAAAATCAAGGTGCGTCTCAAACGTTGCCAGGATATACAATAAAAATGGGATTAAAAAATTACGTATTCGAGGTTTCAAGCTGTGAAGGAACAAGGAAATAACAAAAACAACAAAAAAACGCAGAATCTGCAGCTTCAAGCAGTGCATAATGAAAAAAACGTCCTAATTTAACTCGACAGGGATCCTCGTGGGAATACTTCCCATTCAGGCTCTTCGCCACTTACGTTAATTCGCGCGTAATTTCCAGGGTCTTCTTCCGCGCGGATATTAGGTGAGAACACCCGAGAGGATGTTTAAGACGAAAAAATAAAGGAACAGCGCAGCATTCTCGAGTACTTGGTGGCTCGGTATATCCGACGAGAACGTGTTGCTTTTATGAAAATTTTCATTTTCTATGCCTCGAGTTTCGAGATCGACTCTCGCACATTTTACCCAAGGAATCAGAAGAAATTTTCAAAATCCAAACGCCAACTTCAAAATGAGGTTATTAAAAAAAAAGTTGCGTTTTTATATTTTGGTTTTTCATGCAAATTTGGATTTTCTTCATCCCGTTTGGGTAGCTGGAAAAATAGTAGTGACATGAGTTCGCATATATATTCAGATACGCACCAGGAATGCTGGTCCCGAGTGCAACGAAGGCCACCGCGGTAACGGAATCTTTAATGCCGAGTGTGCATCCGAAATACGACGCAATATCCCCGATAACCGCTGTGACGACACCGATACCGCAAATACTGGTGACGAAGCACAAATAACCACCGGCTATGTCTGTAACAGGAAGAATTTTTTTTTTTTAACCAGCAGTCAACGAAATTTCAAATATTTCGTCAACGACATGAATAAATAAACATTGAGGTGTAGAGTCATGTAGTCCCAGATGGCGGGTCGTCGAGAAAATTTGGAGAGTTGATTAATAATCGAATTTAGTTGGAGTAGCGACGAGAACGTAGAAAATTGTGTTTATTATTGAAAGAAAGTAAGAGGAAAGGATTGCATAACAAATATCGATTAGATCGTGATAAGTAATTGATATAAAAACATTGGAAAATGGATCAAAATATTTTCATACGCAGTTTATTGATGCATTTACTGAGCGGTGGGATGCACGAGTCGGATCGATAGTGTGATGGGCGACAGGACATCAACAGGTTGAACAAATTAGTGGGATCATCAGGAAAAATGACAAAAGAAAAGGCCAATAACGTGGTTGTGGGAGCATCGAGCTTACAACAATGAGACGAGAAAAAGAAAAGAAGAAATTTGCTTGATGCAAACCTTCAGCATATAGCTAGACCTTTCATGCAGTTTCATGAATAATTGCATTTTCCGAGCACCATATCAAAGCTAATTTAAGTCTCGAGTTTTGCTATCTCGTGAAGTTGTTGCTGTTTTTCTACTTTTTTTAAAGCATTCATACGTTTACGTTTTCACGGACGTGGCAAACTCCAGGCTTTTTTGTTGAGCCTGTTTTTCCACGTGATTATAAGTGTTTGTTAACAGGAGGTTAATTTCGGAGGAAAATGTTTTGACGTCCATTTTTTGCTCTTTTTTTTTTGTGTTGCTCAACATCGAGGCTGGAGAGACTGCTACCCTGGATGAGGTCAAAGTTCTAGGTCATTGGATCAACGGAGAAGGGAAGAAAAAAAAAAATTCGAGGTCTCTCGGTGTAAACTCAATGAACATGAAGAGAAAAAACGGGAAAACGAAGGTGGGTCAGAAAAAAATAAAAGCAGAAAAGGCAAGCCTTTTCTTTTTCTCGCGTCATTCTTAGCAATTATGCGCATATATATATGTTAACGTAGGATATGAATGTACAAAAAGGAACGAGGGATATGTTAATTTTTTTGCGAGACCTTCACCCTTGTGGGTGTGTATTTTCTTGTGTATTATTTTGCCGAATACAAAGGAGTGAAAAGTAACGCCGAGTACTCTCGTCATCCACATTTTCAGACAGTATTTTTCAAGGGTTTAAAAAATATCGTGAGAAAAATCTTGGCTTTCGCAAGACCGAGATTTCTCAAGCGCTCAAGCATCTCAAGCTCACCGTTTGACATTTGGAAGACTCGTCTCTTATACGCGGAACATTCATCACCATAATTCACGCTAACTTCGTTATCGGCGTGCGCAAATGTGACGCGTTCGATGTTGTCGATCACGCGTTTCTTTCGAGGTCGAAAAATATCGCCAAACTAAAATCCAGGTACTAATATGTCTTTGGGTTTTTGTTTGTGTTTTAATAAAATGAGCAAACATCAGGATTGGAGAGTTTGTTCAGGGTTAGAAGAAAAACGTTGGAGTGAGCAAGTCGCTTCCATCACAATATTTCCAAATTTTCAGGATCGTTCTGATTATAATATATTGAAAAAAAATCGTGAAATTAGAATGGAGCGAAAAAACAGAGTCGAACGGAAATAGTTAAAAATGTAAAATTATGTATAAAAAAAAAAAACGATAAAATGATGAGCTTTCTCGACTTTGAATTCGTACCATTCCGTGCGGACTATCGTTACGCAGGAATACAGGGATTTTCGAATAGCGGCGGTTTTGTTTGCTCGACTACAGAGCACGATCTATATCTGTCGCTCCTTCCACCTCCTCTCCGCAGATCCTCTTTATTCAACCCCCTGAATGGTCCCTCAATCCCTCCGCAAGTCTCGTATTTCACCTCACCGAGGTATAATATTCCCGCTGGGACAATATATACTCTGCTCGCGGTGCGTTTTACTTTTCACCGCTGTATTCCTCCGGATCGCACCAATCAGAATTCCGAGCACGCGTATGCTTTGCGCTTCTGGCTTGAACGATTGACACGAGGCGGAACGTGAGAGAAGGAAGGAGCAAGAGAGACAAATCGTGAATATAAGCGCGCCCTCATATGCGACGCTCCGATCGTCCACTCATCCAAATTTCACAGCTCCGACAATCAAGCTTACAATTTCGGATGGTTATTCGCTGCAAATCTTATGATTAACGAAAAACTGCGTTTCTGCTCAAACTTCAAGCTGAGAACGTACGAATGAGTAGCAGCAAATCATTCTTTATGCTATTTTGGCAAATGCATCCAAAAATTGAGTATTTTCGGAGTCATTCGCTTTTGATGTTATTCACTTGTATATGGACATCGAGAGTTCACATTGATGCGACTTTGTACTACAATGAAAAGTCGACTTTACAAATAAGAGGATGAAAAAAGTACTCGATACGATAATTTTGTTTTATTTCCCAATTTCTGAAGGATCCATTTCTTGTGAACGTTGAGACATCGGTTTGGGAACATAATTTTTTGCAAGAGCTTCATAAAAATATTGAACTCGAAAGCGAGCCGAAGGAGCACTCGTCCACAATCCCGTTCGTTTAAGGTCGGCCATAAACGTTGAGTATCTCTGTTTCTAACGGTTGGCTGGATAAGTTAAAATGTATATGCGTCTGTGTAAGCCAGTGCAGTCGAGTTTTCGTCGACATTGTTGAGTGAACCGAGGGAGGATGAGACTCCGAGAGAATTTGTGGCTCGCAGGCTTCTCAGGCTTTCCTCGAGGAGATTGAGAAACTCGTTGAACAAAACAACTTTGGTGGAGGACTTCTTGGCTCGGCTTGATTAATCGTGAGAGCGTTGTGCGATTGGCTATCGGGTTGCGAGAACGTCGGACCATTTTTTTTTATTGCCACTGGTTGTGAATTTATCTGCTGGATTCCCAATGGAAAATCGATATTCTGAACGAAGCACCCAAATGAATATGAATAAAATGCAAAACGATGGATGCGATTTATGTTTCACGAAAAATCGACTTCCTAGTTTGCATCTCGTGAAAAAAAAAAACAAACGTCGAAATGGACGAAAATGTACGGAAAAAGTTCAAGTTTTAGGTTCACTGTGTTTGATTTTCATTATCCAAAATAATTGGCATTTGTAGCAACGGAACGTCATTCTCTTTTGAATGAAGGCCCCGAAGTTGCAATTGAATTCCAGGCAGTTGGTGTTAGAAATAATGGTTTCGAAAACGTATGCAGAGAGTGGAAAGTTTTGAAGGGTCGAATCCAAGCCAACGCTGTGACGAGAGAAACAACATGTACGTACAGACCTTAATTCACGTTCATCCTAATGGGAAACAGTCACCGGAGGGGTCGCGATACTGGACACATTCCACTATGGCGAATGGCAACCAGAGGTCGATCCTCGGAAACGCGGAACTGCGGGACCGAGGTGACAGAACGACGAACGCTTCGTTAAACAAGTACACATGCATCCGGCGATGCACAGATAAACCATAGGTCAAAGGATCCGTGTGGAATCCGATAATGGAAGGTTGCCAGTGTTCTCCCTTTTCCGCTCATCCACGTTTCTCCCTTTCTCTCATTTCATTTTATCTTTTCCTTCTTTTACATCAATTTCATTTTCACTCCGACTCTTTTTTCGTCTCTTCGGTCGTATTTTCCGTTTCCTTTCTTCATAATTCCCCGTGGTTTTGACTTGATTCTTTATGCCTCTCTTGAATTTCATTCCCACCGAAGTTCCCATCGCAATTCCCACGAAAACAGACTTATATGTTGTACGCGCCTATGTTGAGTATTTGTTTTTCATTTTGACTAATTACTCGGAAACTTGCTGAGGCAAAGTTCTATTCAGTGCGACTATCGACGTTATTTCGAGATACGCCAGCGGCGCATTTTGAAGTGTTCAGCGTTTCTTGATGGATCGATTTATTGGTGATTTAGAAATCGTGTATGGCAGCTGTTCAGCCTGGTGGATCCAGGTAATAGCGTGTGAGGTTATATCGACAGGCAATTCTCTAGGAGATGAATCAAGCCTCTGGTTCAATGTCGCTCGGCTCAATATCCGGAGTTCATGTAACCGTCCTCCTGCTAATTTGCTGTTTTCCCTGTATTATTTTTTCTTTTTATCGCCGTCTCCGTCGTTTCTCTCTCTCTCTCTCTCTCTCTCTCTCTCTTTTTATTTTCGTAATACTGACGATCCCCTTTTTTTTCTGTCTACTTTATTGTTCGTGTTAATTTTTTTCTGCCATGAATATTCCGCCTGTACTTTTTCATATCTCCTCCTCGTATTTCATTTCTTTTGCCGTCTCGATGCCTTTCCACGAGCGCCCTCCACGCTCTCTTCTTCTTTCCATCCCCTCATTATTCTATTCTTTCGCTTACTGTCTCTTCCTTCATAATCCTCCAGAATTCCATTTTACGTACGAACGTCTCATGCAAAACGGCCCGCTTTCCAGCACAGCCTGTCTCTTAGGTTGATCGATTTTCCGCCACGATAATTCCTCCTTGTCCCAGCCACATGCTGAGCCATCTCGCCCGACGTAAGCATGATTATAATCTTGGCAAATTATTAAATAACACGTTTCTCCTAGTTTCAACTTTTATTTGACTTCGTGAGTGACAGTCCGAAGGAAAGCTCGAGATTAAAACTCACGGCAGAAGTATATTCTTATCTCGCACCTTGGATTATTATTTGACTGATCAATTCAACTGACTGTGCAAAAAAGTGGCGTCGCAACGACTTATGTAATTGGGTGACCGACGTTAGCTCGTTATATTACGAGATTGGCAAACTTTGCAGCACGAAGATGCATGCGCAACGCGATTGATACTTTGACAACGTATGAACATTGGTGGATCACTTTCCAGTTTTCTTTTACACTCCAAGTCGACTTTACTATATCAATTTGTACTTTTAACTTCCCTCATATTCTTTTTCAAGGAATATGAACGAAGACGACAACGATGGACCACGATGATCAGAAATGCGACATCGTGGATCGGTCTCGCGCTCGTTTTATCCGGGAAACGTGTGACCCAGTTTCTACGAACGATCTAGAGAGTGAGCTAACGCTTTCGAGGAATTATGACCTCGACGGAACACACATCCTGATGCCAGCGGACTTACTCCCATGGTTCACCACCTCCGCTTAGTTCTACATTCTCTAGCATCCGCCATATTGCTTTCCCGACCGCGATCTTTCGACCTTCTACCCCTCTTTCTTGCTCCTATACGTCAAGATGCCTTATGAGATAAGTAACATGTGTCAAGCCCATTGTCTTCGAGATAAAGTTGAACGACAGACTCCCCAGGAAAGTACTGTGAAGCTCTGTCGCGGTTCCTGATCGAACCGGCATTTTCCAGCTTCCGTTTTACCGTCATTGCTTAATCGCTACTGGCTGCGGTCTACCTTGATATTTATCAACTCTCTATAAATTGAAATCGATGGATTTGCCCACTTTTTTCTATATACAACAACAAAGTCTACGCTCTTTGAAAAAATAAAACGAGAAAGCCTAATCGGAAGACAAGCAACGATCCTATGTTATCGCAAGGGTGCGGTAACTTAGCAACCAAGCTCCCCGTCTCGTTTCGTTGACGTAATTATAACGTTGGCCCGAAGACGATGGGCAACCGCAGCATCTCATCACCGAGAGATATTTTTTCAGTCGAATTTTCAAGAATCTCAACAAAATTTGGGTCACGGACTCAAATTCCAGAAAATCCTCAGCTCCGCCCGTTTTTTTTTTTTACGCTGCACACCGAAATTTTCAAACATAGTAAAGTCGAATATTCATCAAATTATCGAAGCACCGAAATCCAATCAAATCCGAGTTTTAAATTATACAAATAATTCAAGAATTCATGACATTGTGTTCCAGAAAAACTTGAAGCACGAAAAATCCATTAACGGGGCCAATGTTGCCCGAGGAATAACGATCCCTTCGTGATAAATATTTCAAAAGTCAGTATCCTCGATCTCTTGACTCAAGTTGGAAAGTCTCGTTATCAATGTGCTCGAAAATAAATAATAAATTTCTTTTTCTTGGGTACAGTCGAGTCAGTAACGGTTTTAAAATTGAAGCATAACGGAGGGGATCTGCTGAGGGGAATAATAAAATATCGGTTCTTCTCTGTTTTCTTTCAAAAGAAAGAGGTGAGACAAAACCTGTGCGAGGCACAAGCTGGCGTGTCAAAAGTGGTTTATACAAAAAAAATAACTAAAACAAATTTTGCTTTGGCTGTTGGAATTAATTATACAAATTCCAGTGTCCGCAAACGGTTATTTGATTTTCCGTATTGATCGCTTGCAGGAGAGCATCTTGTATTCAAAGGAATAAATTGACGCTGAAAATACAGCGCTTAATCCTTCGAAGAGATGGATCAAGATGATCCTCATTCCCACCAAGTCTCGTATAATCCTCCCGGGATCGAGTTGAAAGGAATTGTTATTGTATAACAAGAATAATCCTGGCGTTGCAACCCCTTGAAATTTAGTCTTGTTATCATTAGGGTTGCCTCAGTGTCAGGATTATGAAAACACGGTTGTTCCATGTGTATTTGTGCTTCGTCTCCAAGGCCGTTCGTTAAACAATGACTTAATTAATAGCTGGCATAACTGTGAACACGTTTATTGATGTAGCGTAATGCTCCGTGACTCAATTAAACGGCTGGCTTATTCCATTTATTTTCCACGTCTTGTGTGCCCATCCATCATCCTCGAAAAGGTTACTTTTTGTTGTTGTTGGACAAACAACATTTGATGTTTGAAGAAAGCGACAAAAGACTCAATTTACGACGATCGAGTTTTGGTCCGAATTTCAGTCTGCTCCTTTCATTCCAATTCATTTTTCATGTAACTTCCTTTTCATGGTCCTCTGTGCTGATACACATCTCTTTTTCTGTTATTTCTATTCTCCCTCTGCTCGCTCTTCTTGTCCACGCAATTTTTATTCATCTATGTGTTCACCAAAAAAGGTGCGATAGTCTAGCTGCGGACAAAGCACCGACCAATTCTCCGGAGACGGCGGTTATAGCTGAAGATAAAACTAGAGGCCAGAGCTGGCAGAAGCTTTACTTCCGTATCTGGAGCGAAGATAAGTATAAAAGACTCGAAAAAAACTTCTATTTCTAGGAGATATCAATTTTATTTTAAATCGAAAAGAAAATCAAAGTTTCATCTTCTTCATTCCTGCTCGGATGCTTTTTTTTACGTTTGGTGTTTGAATTGCGAAAAAAATGGTAATTCTCTAGCATTTCTACAGCTTTATTAACCAAAAGATATATTATCTATTATACGAATTGAATCGCCGTGTAAATTGATGCGACAGTCAAATAAAAAGTGAGAAAAATCGAGACACAGCGAAATAATGCATCCAAAAAATATCAGCAACGTTACTCGTTCTGCGAAACAACTTTTGGTCAAATGAAGCTGTAGAGAAGTATTGTTTTGGAAAGAATCGTCCAACACCACGTAAAGCTCGACTCATAAAGATCGTGAAGTTTTTGTCAAATCAAAAGTTCTCGGGTACCGATTCCACCTGCTCTGGTTTCATATACATGTTCCTACATTTACTCTCTCGTCCCTTATTTCACCGTTTCACTCGAGTGGCCACGGCGAAATGATTGCACCGACGGAACTACCTTAAACGTAGCTCACTCGCTCCTTTCTTGTTTTCAAGCCTGGTGGTTTCAGGAGAAAACGTGAATAGAGTATTTGTACGTGCACCCACAGCAATTTATTGTACAGAGAATTTAATGCCGACTCTACATTTCGTTAAAAGTCTCGATGACATCTCCTAATTTTTCATAAAATTGCTGAGCAACGAAAATTTTCTTTTTTTTCCTTCTTAATCGATCGTTTCAGTTTCTGGCCTGCCTGCGTAAAGTTCTGCGTGAAAAAGTGCAGAAAACATCGGCGTCACAAAATCTACTGCAGGATATCGAAGAAGCGCCTTGAAAAATGTTTTCTTTTTTGTTTTTCAAGACTCCACGTCTTTAAACTTTCGTTAGAATGCGAAAGAGGCGGCAAGGATCACTTTATCCAGTCGCTTCATCGGATCCCGGATGGCAAAGAAAATTTTTCAATCAACGTAGATAAACACCGCTGCATCACAAACTCGTGCTGTGCGTCAAAGAAATATGAAAACTTCGACATCACGTTGCAATGAAATTGTGTTGAATATTCATTCCGCGCGGACCACAAATTAAATTGAGAAGTCGCGGGATGAATACACCAGAAAGTAGGTTCAATCGTTCTTATTAGAATATGGTCTTTTCGTTAAATAATTCATCAAAACGTCATAGTTCACTGGAAATAGGAGAGGTGCATGAAAAATTCAGACACCCTGGCGTTGAATAACCCATATAGGAGTATCACACAAATATATACACATATACCATTCGGTTCTAGACTTTGTAAAGCTAGGAATAGTCTCAAAGTTCAGAGTAGAGCTCAGAGACTTTGTTGAAATTCAGTCACGTGTACACAGACACATTTTGCCAGTCGAGAAATTTCAGGTTGATATGCTGTTGTCATATACCAACTCAGATTGGGGTGAGCCATTTCATGGATAGACACCCAATGCAGGCAGAACTTGCTTCGTTCTTTTCTCAAATTTCTAACTTGTACAGTGTGACCTGTTGGGTTCTTTATTCCATTAGTATTATTGGCTCCACCGAGTGGGACGAATACGTGACATATTTAAGAACATTTCCTATCGTGGGATGACATTCCTCGTCACAGAAAGCCTCGAGCTCCTTGAGTCGCGATGAATAAAGAGATTCTTGGCGTAAATCACGGAAACACAAAGGAACTGGGGTGCGGATACTAACGGTATGTTCGGTTCACCAGACATCCCCTTTCCGTTAAGATATTCTCTAGTCGTCTGTTTCGCGTTCCCGTGGAAACCTCGAGATTCGAATACACAGTTGTTCACTACCAATAGTAAAATCGTCGTTACACTCCAAGTACTCGCAGATGTTACTCTCTGCGTTTCCACATATGTGGACCAACTTTGTGTGAAGTGTTATGCGTGGGGTACTCATTCTGGATGAGAGAGTTAACCGGAAATGTACTATTACCGGTTCTATTATATATTTGAGCAGTCCCAAACGTTCGCCAAAGATGTATACTATTAAAAAATAGTTTATCCTCCCGAAGAACTTGCGAAGAGTGTTTTTTTATCTAGCTCTTGAACTATTAGTTTCAGAGTGAGAAGTGTGAATATAAAACTGGAGACCCAAGAATCTCCTTCCATTGAACTGGACGAAGCAGATAATTCGACAAGGTGACTGCGAGAGAAATTAGTTCGTAAAGTCGAGAGCATGCCGATCTCATAAGGACACACCCGAAGAAAACGAGGAGGATGGATTTTCATTTCTGTTCGATTTATCAATATTCCTCTTTTTTCTCATCGAGTGAGAGACAGTGTTAAGAGCTACGAGAAGATTGAGGACGTTTATTTTTTTTAAGGTCCAGCTGGCACATCGTAATGTTAGGCGGACGGAAAAAAAATATCTTCTCCATTAGGCAAGATGGGATTCCAATAATTTGGCAGTCCCGACGATGGGTTTTTTTTGTCCAATGGATACGCTGGATGGTAGTGAGTAAAAAAAGGATGAAGTTGGAACAGAAAAAAACAAGAAATTGCTGTCGCATTCGAATCCCCTTCACTCCATTGCCATGTAATTACGAGAGTATTGCTCGAATATTAAATTGAACCATTGATAAAAGCGTCGAAGGCAGAAAAATTAAATTAGTCGCGTCAAAGGAACCTCCAACAATTGGAAATGATTAATGGGGTATCGAATTTATTAAAAATTACTTAATCAATGGAAAACCTCGAGATAATGAGAATAATTATTGACAACAAATCGTTCGAATATTCTTTTGTGCTTTTAAGACGTTTACTAAGCATATATACATAACAAACATTTCTGCCTCCCCTCCGTTTCATTCTATATTGTTCCCACGTCAATATTTGTACATGATCGATTCCCATTTTATGCGTAGAATTCCGGCTTTATCGAGAGAACATTATTGATCAGATTACATGGGGAATGGCGAATAATCCTATCAGCTGTTTGAAGATTTCTGACGGGGATATCGATGAAACAACAAATTGCATATGCGTGCAATATGTTCGTAGATTTTATAACAATGGAAATTATTAAACGCGAATATTGAAAAAGTAAAAATTTTCATCGGGAGGGATTCCGGTTCGCTTACGCTCTGACATCGAATGGGGGCTGAGCAGGAACGAAAATTCAAAACCATTTGCAAGCGTTTCTATATACCGCTCGGCTGGCGTGGTTCGTACTAGTGCTCCGAAAATGCATGGGAAAAATATCTCCCCGCGACGCTTATGAGCAGTTGGTGCAGTGCCGCAGCCAGATTCGACGGTTGAGTTTTGCGGGCGAGGGACCTATGACCGGGAACTGGGATTTCCGTAGTTTTGCCCTAGCCGCGAAAATTGGGAGACGGAGCAGGGACGCAAAAAATGTCGAACATAAAAATCCAAAGTGCTTTCGCTCATTGGGCAGAGTCTTAATTGGAATGTTCAGATCGAAGGCGAATCAACCATCACGTCGTACAGCATAAAAAGCAACTAAACGATCCAATAGCCGAAAAACACCGAAAGATGCATCGATCCGTCACTGTCACTCAAGGAAGAAAAAAGTCTAAAGTATTTGGCAGTTTTTTGGCATGCGGGTATCGTAATATGTGTCGTTTGGAATGAAAGGGGCGTAGAGGATCCCCGGACGATAATTCATGTGCTATCTCGTCCAGTAACCCGGAGGATTTATCGTTGTCGAACGAGACGAGAAGAAACGTGGTGGTAAAATCGTGATCGGTTTGCGTAAATTGAAAGAACCGAGGCCGCATCGCCATTTTTCTATATACACGTATACATCTCTTCGTGTTCGTTTATCCCTTATCTCTGTTTCATCCCTCGTGCCAGTTTGATGGAAAATTCTCTCGCTTTTATAACCTCAACATCTATGTATGACAAACGCTTTCGCTGAGGCTCCCGGTTGAGGAATTAGGGGTGAAAAAAGCGACCCAGCCAGAGGAGAGTAGGAACATCCCTCAGCAGCATGTAATTCCACCCGGCTGTGTGGAGAACCGTCTGGAAGCCTTTCCTGAACAGACAATGGACTCCACAAATCCCAGAGGTCTCCGAACATTCTACCATGCACTCCGGATAATATCGTCGGGAATATCAGCCTCCTCTACAGCTATACGCTCTGTGCATCAGATTGAAGAAAAATGACGCTAGGAAATTAAAGGGTCTCACTAAAATCACCCGGCGTATTTAATTCTCAGATTTTTCCTCATTCTCTTCGTTTTCAAAATATCCCGTCAACCATATTCTCAGTGCACTATATAATTCCGCCAATAATTCTCAAACCCATACACTTTAGAACGTGAGAAAATTGCAATTTTCGAAAATATCAACACTTTTTGAATATTCAAATTTCCATTCGCCATTTACCCGGAAAATTCTGATAATCGATCCCTAAACGTTAAACAGACGTTGATCTTCGGAGGCTGCAGGTCGAGCTCCGTGGGCACTGGTGGGTCTTGCGACTGAAGAATAAAAAATATATCTCATTCACCGCCCTAAGGAATACGCGGTTATGGGAAGCAGCTCTCCAGGGAAAGATTCGTTGACGATCATTTGGTAAAGCCGTTCGATTTGTTTGTTTAATTTTAGAGATGGTGAGTGAGATGGATACACGAGAAAAGATGGAATGAGATTTTTAAGTATACATTTTCGCAGGCGATCGTTATTTGGTTTGGTAGATCTCGATGAGATTCTCTTCCACGATCAACACGTCCACTTAACACTGCGTATACATAATCCATGTGAAATATGCATCATGCTTATATACATGTATGCATGTATATATGTAGCGAGTGTGTCGAGCTGAGGGCGAAATTCCCATCGCTTCAGGCCCTCGGGCGTGACGGAAATGTAGAACCTCACGCACAGGCGATTATTGAGTGGACGCCTTCGAGAGTCTCCAAGATTCGAGGGGTCCCCTCATTTTCATCCTAAGACTACATTAGAGAGTCCAACTTTCGATATCAATGGATCACGTGCATTAAGCTCAAGTATGCTCCCATAAAATAGACTCCGTTCGTTCAAACGTTACTGTATTTCTTTTTTTCCTATATACACGAGGATTCCAGTGAAATATGAAAAGAAATTTTCGTAAGCTCGACCGAGCTGGATCCACGTAGCAATCTTATCTTTTCGTCGCTATCCAACGAGGACCATCAAGTATAATTCCGATAATTTTAACGGTGTAAGAATTTAAGTGGCGAAAAGAACGAATAGACTTTCTTCCCAGGCTTTCTTCGAAGGATTTTTTATTTTCCTATCGAGGTCGTTATCTACAAATGTCATTTCAGGTGATTCGTCGACCCTTATCGTGAGATTTAAAAAGCCAGCATGCATTTGGGGCAGAGTAATTTAATCGTAACAAGATTAAAATCGGATCAACATAGCCTCGCATTATGAAAGCAAAATAAAGGAACGTTGTGGGTCCGGAGTGCCATTCCAGGATTGTAATTAAGAGAACGAAAGGGAAAAGGGGAAAAAGTAACTAATGTTTGTATATTATATTCAAAAAATGGTGTTGTAGCTTTTCCCTGGACTGAGCTCCTGACCAAATGGTTCTCTCATGCCCGACTCGGGGAAGAAAACACGTTGGTGCGAGCAGATGGAAAATCCCTCAAGGACTTTGTGGAGGCGGAAAAATCGATAATCCTCGATGTATGATTTGCTAAGTGGAAAACGATATATGTTCAAGGAGCTTTTTAACAATGCTGTTTTCCATGTTTCAATGTTTGATCCCCCCGGAGAGCACAACTGGTCTGCATGCACGCGTGGCCTTTAGAGTTTTGTTGAACTTGGAACTCGACGCTCTTTCGGCCTGGGCTACTGTGATTTATGTCAGACCGAATCCTCTTCCTTCTCTCTTTTCTCGAAAGGAGAATAAATTAAAGATGCCCAAGGGCTTGCAAAAGAGATTTTTTATTGGGGATGAAAGATCGAAGTGCTTACCGGTCGGTGGAACGAAAGCGAAGAGAACCTTCCAGAAGATTGTGAGGCAGTGCATGAGATAGTCCGCGACTGAAGGGGATGATGATCTTGACTCACCCGGACCACCTGATCCAGAGTCTTCACCAGCCTCGTCGTCGTCTCCACCGCTGACCATCAAAGCCTCCGTAAATTGTTCCTTCCACGAGCTCGTACCTACCGAGACCAAATAAACCAAAACCAGGCTTGTACTATTTACCATATCACATTTACATTTATGCAAATCGAATTTAAAAAATCTCTGTACGTAATACTTGACGGAATAAATTCAAAAAAATCATATTTTTTATCCTCGTTACGGACAGAACGATTCGACATATCAATGCCGTTGTTTTCGATGCCGAACTGTCACAAGAAACATTGAAAGTTATCATTTCAATACATTTTTTAAAATCATTTTATTCAAACGACCATGAGAGGTTGCCGATTTCCTCGTTCACCAAATTACCTCATCTGCATAAATGTACGTAACGTCCACACATACACACAGGCACTATACACCAATTATTTATAAGCCAAAAGTCATAAATATTTATAGCTTGTATATTTAACAGGTGTGTGAAAAATTATGTCGTTGTATTTGTAACGTGTGTACAGCTGTGCATGAAGGTCGCTGTAGTTCATTTTTCAGAGCTTTCTTTATAGCCCCATTTTGTTCCCAACAGCGATAAACACGTAGAGCATGATTTCAGCGCATGAAATTTATGACGAGCTGCATCTAACGCGGGAAATCCTAACGTAAGAACGAAGTTAAGCTCACAAAAGTAGCATCTGGTAGACGAACCATTTCAATTATGTCGAGTTGAGGTAACGCAGTTGCTATGAACGTTATAAACTTTCATAACACGCAGTTGTAAGCTGATTGCGATAAAGGAATAAAGTAATATAGGAATCGTCATAATAAACGTAAATTAGTTCATATTTTTGGGAGACAATTCAGAGGACACATGCGCTTTTACGTTAATATTGAAAAGGGTCGCGGTGCTGATTTTGTCGTGAATGTGGACGGAATTTTCACATTTGAGTATCACATCACGTACATCGTATACATCCGCTACATTGGCGAGAATGTGGCAAGGGATGGAAAACTCAAGAAAGATCAGCGCGGAGGATGAAGCAATGAATTTCTCATACCAGGAGGAAAAATCCAGCGTTTACAAGTTTGGAAGACGTTAGAAAATGGCAGTATCACTTTTATATTGGAAAAGCCACAACAAACAAATACTTTGATGCTGTTTTATCGCCACGAATGTCGTTTAAGTGATAAAAAGCCAATGTAAATCTCTCGGAATGGTATGGAAAACAAAAACTTGGTCGTTTTACTCGAGGAAAAACATTTGCAGTTACGATTATATTGCTAAAAAGTTGGCCAACCAATCGGGCGCTAAAAAATATGACTGATTAAAGGAGCATTACGAAGAGCGAACGAACCAACGATAAAATCATTTTATTACGTATCGGCCGATCGTCTTGTTTTTTTAATGCTTTTCCACCCACAGATTCGTCAACGTTCAACCTTTCTTAATGCACTATTTTATGAGAATAAATAAAATCACGATCCTGATACTTTTTTATCTGCTGGACGCCTCCGAGGTCGAGGTCAGTGGAGGTTTGCCTTCAACTCGAGGATATAATCGTTCTTCATAATGTAACCGATGTTCTGTGCCAGGAGTGAATAATCGTCAAATTTCAAATCAACGATTTTGAAAGAATCATAAATCCGGTGGAACGGATGTCTCTTGCATGGGGATTCTTAAGCACTTTCCATCTGAGGTCGCCGCAATGATTATTAAGGTTATCGATTTTATGGCAACTGCTGATGGATTTGGACAAACAAAATTGCAAAGTGCACTCACGAATATTAATTCTAAAAACAAACACAGTGCGTTCCTTTGATTTTTTCATTTTTTTTTTTAAATTTAATACACCTGATCATTGCTACGGGTGCATTAAGTTATTTTTTGGAGAAACAAACACGTGAAAAAACCTCTGTCCCGCTTTATCGTGTTCCAGTTGTTTTGACGTCTGCGTCGATTACGATCTAAAATGTATTTGACGACAAAAATCGTATTAGATTTCCTTCTCGCTTGGTTGGCGAGGTTTTGAGGACATCAAGTCGATGATCATGACTTTGAATCGTAACACTGTGTCTTTTTGATTAAATTAAGGAAAATCTCAACTGGTCTCATTTCTGGCACCTCTAGAGGCGTTTCTAGGTCCATAATTATGGAAGGATAATGAATAAGCCTGAAGTTTGCATCGCCGCAATGCCACGAAATGAAAAAAATAAATAATAATAATTCGTCAATTTTTTTTCAATTTTTTTCCCTTAATCTGCCTTTTGCCTCTTTGGACCTCACGAATGGATTCGTAAAGTAAAAAATAGTGTCGAATCGTTTTTTTTTTTTCGTTTCGTGGCGTTGCGTCGATGCAAACTTCAGGCTCATGATAATTAAAAGATCAAAAATAACAGCTTACCAAGGAGTATGGAGGCATTGGCTCGTTGAACAAGTTTGTCAACTGTATTCTTGAACTCTTTGGACTCTTTGATACGAATTTGGGCGGTGGAGACTTCGCCGAGCCTGGGTCTTCCCAAAAGCGCCATTTTTTCTTCCTCCGTACGTTCATCAGGTTGTTTGAGCTCTGCGGCAGCTGCTAATCCTGCATCAGCTGGGAACAGAAACGAGCCGTAAAATCGGCCATTGTCACCAACTGTTGAAAGGTAAAAGGGAATGTTTCAATGTTTGTGAGCTTTTACTGTCGACTAAGCCTCTCATTCTATTTAGCAATATGGAAATGGAAGCGTTCTACCGAATATATTTCATACATTTCTCATATTTATTATGCTGATCAAATTTATTACCGAGGATTTTGTTTCCGCATACCCATTTTCACGAACTGCCTCAAAAATCCTTCGATTATTTCAATATCCTCGATCCACGAATATGAATAATGTGCTTATCGTTCCTAAATATCGTTTTATACATGCTATCTTGGTTTTCAGTTTCTAGTGAATTAGAAATCGATCATTTAGTCGGACATATCGTTGATTCTCTGGTGCTCTCGCTCGAGAACTCCGCTCGTTTATCAGCAAATATACGGAAGTTCCGACCTCACCCAACATGAATGCTATTGATTTTCTAATAAATTATATCGTAGCACGAAATCGTTATCTACAGTTATACGCACATGTGGATTTTTCGGTATACATAGACACAAATATATACACATTTACACTGTACAGGATATCCAGCGATATACTCGCGGGGTTTTATCAGCTCTACAGAATATTGTGTCATACTTGTAACTATTTTGCCAGCCGATTTTATACTGTGAATATAATTTCTTTCTGGTACGAGATTTTCTTCAAATCTGAGTCTTGGCATTTCATTTTCCGGTCTAGTTTTATATTCTTTCATTGAACCGAGTAGCGACCTTGCTCAAAGGAGTTCAACCTTCCGTGGTCACACGTTCTAGAAATAACGCGCTGGTCACACGGAGTGCGAATGACCCCAGCCATGTTAAAACGCTAATGTGGTACAATTTCTATTTTTTTGGGTACTTGTGGCCAATTGTTCAAGTTCAAAGTTGCCCTTGGGGTCATTTTGACCCTTGATGACCACGGAGCATGGTTAAGTTACAGGAATTCGATTTTATGGTGTTTTTGATACACCCTGTATAACACGGACAAATGTATTCCGTGCACATGACCAGCCACGTTCTGCGTTCTTCGTACTTCATATGTATCTTCGAAAGAGCTACCGCCCCTCGATCGTGCACACGCGGTTGACGTACAGCCTTCTAACGTCGCCTATAAACACTAATGGCCACCTTTTTTTCCAGGGCGTTGGAGCTGGACTCAAGGTTTTTCTGTTGTCGCTATAATTTGTGGTGATCTAATAACTCGGAATAAGTGACATTGACTAACGTGGAAAAATATAATAAAAACTTTTTCCTCAAAAAGTATACATCACGTTCCTGCCGTTACATCCGGTTTGGTTTGTGTCGGAGTATCTATCTGTCAGGCTTACTATTTCGTCGTTATTCCTGTGAAATGTCGGTGGTCAGAGATGAAGCAGGAAAATGGACAATCTCCAAATTTTCATAACATCCTTTTCGAAAAATGATGAGACTTTTAAGTCTCTCCGAAAATTGAGCTTTTTTATTAAAGACTTCGCGATTGAAGCCTGAAAATCACTTCTTCTGTTGTTCAACCTTCCCCTATGAGTTTCTCACAACCTCAGAATCGAGTTTCCATAAATTCCCTCAAATTCCCATACGAATATGTTAAAGTTGGGCTGCTCGCTTTTTAATCTTTGGGGTCTCAGCACTATCGCGTCCCTTGATCTTTCTAAGGAGCGTGCATCCCTTGACTTTTATTTTATGTTCCGCACGTTGGAAGTTTAACTCATAGTTTGCTCGCTGCAGGACAAGCTTATATATTCTCGAGGCCACGTGAAGGCCATCACTCTGGCGATTACGTTACGTCGTAGTCTTTTTTCCTCGCCCTCTGTCTCTCGCCCTCCCTTTCTCTCTGTCACACTCAGACACTCGATCCAGTGGTTAAATGATGCGGCTGATGCAATCGATAGGAGACATTCAAAACCGCTGATTACGGGCGAGGGTAGGATCGTCGCTCTAAATATCTATATATATATATATACAGCGCTTTCCAGGAGCCAGAGGGAAATAACTGTTCTGCTAATTTCAGGCCTCGCTGATCCCGAAATTTAAATGGTTCATTCAGCCTCAATAAGCCTCGACTCTTTATCAACCATTTTTTCAGATTGCCACGGGATGGAAAAAAAAAAATGATTCGACATTTTTTTTCTTCATTTCTTGCCCTTTTTGGACCTCACAAATGGATTCGTCAAATAAAAAGCGACGAATCATTTTCTTTTTGGTTTTTTTTTGTCATTTCGTGGCATTGCGTCGATGCAAACTTTAGGCTCATCAATCGGTTTCTCTCCTTCTCTCTCTCTCTCTCTCTCTCTCTCCCTCAAGACACCCTGTGTAGATTCTAACATGTGCAGAGATTCGTGAAATATGTATGTAGCTAGAACGATTGGTATATTCTTGACGTGTGCGCGAGTTAGCAATACCAGTGAAACGAGCTTGCACAATTTTTCGTTCACGTTGCAGTTTATCCGAGAAAAAGAAGCGTTGTGTACTACTTTCGAGAAGCTAAGCCATGTTTCGAAGAGCGCGAGGGAAAGAGAGAGAGAAGAAAATGGAGTGGTTAGGAAACGACTACAATTTGTTCTGGTGCACGACTTGTTCGAGCGCATATACAACATCCATCTCGAAAATATCTGCAATAAAGAGGTATTAGATGTAGAGTACACGATATATTCAACCTCGAATCATTTTGCAGGTTTTCTCTTTCGATTTCTTTCTCTGTTTTTCGTTTTTGTTTGAAATTTTATTTCTACAATTGTTTAAATTATTTGTATTATCGTTAAAAATTGAGATTAAAAAATCGCGTTGGGATGAAAGGTAAAAATCTAGAAATTATTTGATTTTTTTTTATTCATCTAGTTCGCCGATTCAGTGTCGACAAATATACTGATCAATATGTGACTGTCTTCCAATAGCCTGCAGCCTGGAACTCGAAATTCGGACGTATCACCAGTTGCGGTTATTTCGGCCGCTGTGATGATGTAGAGATCGCGAATAAAAGAATTTGTGGTTTATGTGGCAAGTGGTATCAGTCTCAGTTAATATCTTAAAAAATAAAAGAAATAAAAACGCCAAATATCAAAAATTCGGACCTTGGCTATGGTATGATCGTTGTTGGCTCTATTTCTTTATTGAGATCGATTTTTTTTTTCTCCAAATAGCCGAGGAAAATCAACCAGAAAATACAAATATTTGGCGTGAATTTGAAAAAGGATAAGCTCAGCGAACGAACGTCTCAGTACTTTTACTTTTTTAAATACTTTTCGTCTCATCAATTCGACCCTTTCCACACAATTGTCAGTCGCAACCGCATATCGATTTCATTCATTCATTTATTTATGTATTTTCTGCTCTAATTTCCTTGGCTATTACAAAAACAGAAAAAGATTCGAATCTTTTCCGTAAAAATAACATCAACAGAGATCATAGCACGGCGGAGGTGCGACTTTTCAATACTTGTCTCTTTTTTGCTTTTTCTAAGTTATCGATACGCACCAGCGTCGCTAGGACTCCACTCCCGTGGAAAAGGGAGCGGTAGAGTGAAGAAGACACAGCGAGTTTTACTTTGGACGTATTCACCCGAAGTGAGGGAGAACATTTTCGATGCTGAAACTCGATCGTAATTCCGCTCGCATTTTCCATCGATGCCATTCTTGACATCGTAGGAAAAATAAAAGCTTATACCATAGGAACTGGGATGCGGCAAATATATATCGCGAGAGTGTCATTGGCTTTGATTAGTCAACGATAAGTCAACCCATGCATTTATACATGGCGTCGAGTCGAAACTCAAAGTAACGGAAAAGGCCCGGATCCGGAGTACAAAAAAAAAAGTACGCCGTGCAACTTGATTCTGCTGTTGATTTTTATTTTCGCGGAGGCTTTTATCGACGCTGCTTTTGCCACTTTTCCTGGGGAATATCTAGTTTATCTACCGTGCTATTCTACTCGCTGTCCTATAGGGTTCCGGTCCTGTGTATACGACTCACATTTATAAAGATTATATATATATATATATGTATATATATAAGTTATGGATACGAGGGTGAGATGAAACTGCGTAACAACCCCCATCCCCCTCTTCTCATAAAACATTTTCGGTTGTAAAAGAACCCCCGATAATGTGTTGACCTCAGACGAACATACAGGGTGTTTCTGTTTCAAGAGTCACAGACTCTTACGTGTGTGGAGTACAAGTGGACGGCTGAATCTTCAAGAGAAAAAATTCAATGAAATCAGTCGTTTTCATTGAGGAAAATATAAATAAATTCCGAATTTCCAAGCAACGGCTTAACTTCAAAAGCCCAAGTTGACTCCAATGAAAAAGCGATGAGCTTATCGAGCCACGATTAGTATTCATTCAGTTTTAATCAAAGATAAAAATGATTGATGACTTTTTTTTTCAGCACTTCGTCATCTACCAAACCCGTAAATTAACGGACGGTAACGATTTTTTGATTAGCCGGTACAGACAACATTGGCGCTGTGGTAAGTTTCACGTGTGGCCATAACATGGTATAAACCACACAAGCACACAGGGGACATGTTTGCTCGCCACTTTAACCCTTAAATGGAGGCGTTTCAACGACATACATCTATACACACCGAATTAAGCTTCGCCATGAACCGTAACAAGGTCGTTGAAGCATTAACTTGCCCCGTTCGAGTTAATTGACTTTTTATAGCCGAGTGGTTACGATACATTTTTTTAAAGAAACAGGATGAATATAACTCTGACCTTCCTATACGAGGAACTAACACTTTTCCGGATTATGGGAGCTTGACGTTTTTTTTAATAGTGAAAAAGCTTCAGAAGTCTTTCGTGGCTCGGAAAATTTATTAACCGTACCATTCAGGTCTTTATATAGCTGACATCATATTTTATTCATCATTCATGCATCTGACGTTTCGACTTCTCTATGCAATGAACAATATACATGAGTTAATTGTATCGATATTGCATTCATGTGTATGGAGAGTATGGAGAACAATATGGAGACTAATTGTTGAGCCTTGAAACATCGTCAATATTGTCTTATGAATGCACCTTCGAGGCAACCTTGTATCGATGCACCACTTTAGCTCTACAACGGGTTATATATGGGATGATAGCTTATTAATCACGAGACGAGCTACCGATGTTGACATATCGATTGCCCACCTTCTCGCCTGACAAGTTGTCGGTTAATATACCAAAGAAATTTTCAAAACCACCTTTCTTAGTTTTTCGTAACTTTATGTAATATCGAGTTTGGATATAAAACGATCCGATGCTGAAACTGCTTAAAAAAAATCGATTTTTTTTCTCCAATATAAACAGAAAAGTTGGAGTATGATAAAAGAGAAAAAATGGATCATGGACAAACTTTGTCATCGTCGTGTCTCGATTGTTTCTGTAATCAAAATCAGATTGAATTGGCTTCTTCGATATGCACGGACAATCATCGTTTTTTTTTTGCCCCGAACAACAAAAAATATTGCTCGCGCAACCTTTCGATATTTTTCTACGACTTTTCCCTTTCGCATATTTTTTTTCTTTACTCGCCAGCGAACTTCTTAACAACTATGCTCGAGAGAAAAAATGTCAATTCGTGAGCCACTATTTATTTGGACCTCCGAGATTTGCGGGATTCCGCAAGGTTTGCCGTTGGCTCAAGGATTTCTCACTCGTGTGTTTGCCACCGCGGGACTTGTGTACGAATTCTTTCGTTTATGAATCTGTGGATGATCAAAGGAACCGAGAAAACGGGTTAACCTTGAGATGAAGCTCGAGACAGGTGACGGGAATAGGGGGAACGACGCTGTGCGTGGAAACGTGGCATACGTACGAGACTTCAAGAGACGGAAAAATGACTCCTGAATCTCAGGAAAAAAAAGAAAGCCCCGGGGAAATTTTCATAGAAAATTCCGTGAGACTGGAAAAATTTTCCTACCTTCCTTTTCTCACTTTGTGCGTGTTTTTGCATCGATTCAGCTTCCTCAGTCTACGATCTCAAATACACTCGAGAGATGGAAAAAATGAATGTTTTTTTATTCGTCCTGGCTTTTCGTAATTTCCTCATTGTAGCACCTTTCCCACCATGCTTCGAGGTCTGCTATATTCCACTAAGATTAATATTTATCCGGAGCTACGGTCCCACCGGGAAACAATAACGTGGATTATTAAAACGAAGAGAATTTCAATTAATCGTTAAAACGCGCAGACAGCTGCTTCTTCGTTACGCTACACGATAACCAAGCATCTTTAAAGAACTGTCTTTCGAAATCCACAGGATTATAGATTTTATTTTCAATTCAAAATTTATTTTTTTATTTGAAAAAATAGAATCTCTCTTAATCGATTGATTTTCCACAGGATGAAATGTTGAAAAGCCGATATTTTTCTTTTAGCAGGCCAGCTGTTCCCGACTAATCGTGAGAGTCCATCGGTCAAGAATAAAAGTTTAGTTGACCTGAAAAAAAACGAGAATAATCGAAATATTGCCAAGTTCACTGGACTGTCTTATATTCGCGCGCATATCCATCGACATAACAGACTTTACTTCGGTCGGCGACTTATTTACTTAAAGGGGCGACTAGATTCAGAGAAGCTTTAAAGCTGCTTATATCTCGGATGAAAGACTTATCCGGGAAAAAGGAGGAAATTCGAAAGAGATTGAGTAACGTCGTGGAAATCATAGCAAATTGGGTCTTGATTTTCTGCGATATGGTTTAACTCCCAGTCGAGATGAAGCTGCACATATGTCTGATATTTCAACCTCATCTTTTTTTTCACGTTCGTTTCACACTTCCTTACTTTTACCCTATTTCATTTTCCGCTGCCATTTCCGGTGGTTCGGACTCCCCTTTTTACAATCAATCGCGATTGGAAGAGTAAAAAAAAGGAACAATTTGACCGATTTCCCGATATTTTGTGAGCGTCCGGCGATATTGACAAGTTTATTGATTTTTTGTGCGGTGAAAATTGTGGGAAAAGCGCGTGATCTACAAAAGCATTGAAATTAGTATGGAACAGAGACGTTCCGATTTCTGACGAGACGAGCAGCGAGAGCTCTCACCACCACTCTGTGCGGCAAAGAACGACTTGCTCTCCGGTTTGTATGCATCACAAAATACCACATTGGTTACGACAACGAGAGCTTCTCGTATAACCGTCAGAAAATGCGCAACTTGATCATGGAGAGCTTTCCTCTATTTCCACCCTCTGATTCAGAGAAGCTTCATTTGTCTATGGCGAAGAACCTTCCTGATGAGGTGTGCAACTGACAGCTACGGCAAAAAAGCATTTCTCCTGCCTTCTTCTCTTCCGATGAGCTTGCGGAACGTTCAATCTCATCTGTGAGAATTCTACCTTAATAAACGCCCATGAGAGGGAGTCTGAATTAATTAATGACTTTCTCGAGCATCGATCATTGTGACAGGTCCGAAATAACGAACGAGCGCGTCACATTCAGCAGCCGAAACATCGATGACCCTGTAATTCACTCGAGGAAACAGTCTTTTTTGCACTTGTCGAGCCTTCTGATTACGACACAATAAAAATTCGACGAGTGGGATGATTCAGGAGAAGACAAAAGATTTCTACGAAAAAAACTCATTTTTTTGTTTGTGTTCGTGCGACACAAAGTATCAAGGGCGCACCACAATCGCCAAGAATGAAATGCAGCAAATCTCATTTTATTTCTCGCTCTGCGTGGATATTATTTCCGCATATGAAGAAAAGCGAAGATTTCATTCTTCAAGAAGCTCGATGGATCGAAATATCCTTTTTGATGTGATGTAATCCATGCCCAATTATGGTTCACCGAGGAAATGTTAAAAATGCTTTCGTAAACAGATTTTGTGACTCAACAATACAGTCCTAATTGCGTGTTATTAATTGCAATTGATCGTTCGCAGCTGCGTCGTAGCAGTTATAGCGATAAGAAAAACCTCGTTTCATGAGACTGTTCGCGTAGAGTGCTGAAAAATCGATTTGGCCGTTAGTCGTAACTGTTTCTTGCAGTTGCAACGCTGCGAGAAAGGCTATAAGGTGGCAAGACCATAAAGCAGAAAAACGCCAAGAGGAGAGAAAGAATGAGGGTCAAACTTGTTCGATCGCGTGTGATGAATAAAGCGGAGCTTTTGGTCACCGAGACGCATGCACGCGAAAACACTCGAAACTTCAATTAACTTCGTATCCAGACTTAAATCATATGAATCAGAGAAGCGGGGAACGAGCACGAATTGTTTCCTTTTTCCTTTACATCAACACCATTATTTTACGCGGAACATAAACCCGAAAAAAGGAAGTCATTTGATAATGAACGATATCGTGAATGAACCAAAATAAATCTATGATTTTTCTCTGATTAACTCCACTGCTTTTTGAATGAAAAAAAAATAATAATAATAAAGAAAAAATGCGAAAGTCGTTTGCTCAAAGTGGAATAAAAAAATACGAGAAATTGACAGTAGGGGATGATCATTTACACCAAGCTCTCCATTCTGTATGTAGCAGCGTCAACATTGCGGGACAACTCGACGATGTGTCAAGATTTATTATTCACAAAAGATTGATTATCGAAACTGTCAGACGCAGAAATCATACTCGATGAAAATATACATCAACGCCAGCAGTTTGTACCCTTCGATGTATGCATTGGTGAATTATTGAAATTTCCTTCAATCGATTGAATCGTAAATATATCGAGATCCCTTGTTTTGCAGCGTTTTTTTAAGGATCAACTTGTTTTTTGGCAGTCGCCACTGACACCAGGTGATTATTGATATGGTTTGTCTCAGGCGTTGTTTGTTCATCGAAAACTTTGCGCAAACAGTCATTTTCTGATGCGGAGAAAAAATGGACCAAGTTGGCGAGTTGGTGATAATTTGATGAATCTTTTGATTGTTTATATTGATCGATTGGACTTCGGGATAGGGCGAGCATGCAATAAGCATTTCCAAAGTTTTCATTGAATTTAATTTGAGTGATGATATTTCGTGGAATACCCCATGGATATTTTTGACCTTAAGAGACTGAATGGTGAAAAGGAGTCCGGATAAGGCAGGACGCAGAGAAAAAAAGAGGAGCGGACGAGAAGGGATATTAGACGAGGCTATACCGACAAATGACTGTGGCGGAAACGTTTTGTTCTCTAGCCGCTTGCCGCTTCTCTCACGGATCCAGTGTCTTTGTCGTGCTTTCATCTTTTTTGCCACCGTTTGGCTCCCTCTCGCTCAATCTCGTCCTTTCTCCCTCGATCGAGTTCTTCGTCGCGGAATACCAGGAACAGTGATTCTGCTTCAGAATACACGTTGAAACGAGACAAAGTATACACAAAAGTTTAGAACAGGGTGCCCCTGCAAAGCCAGAAAAAATGAAGGAGAAAAAATACAGAGCGAGGACATTAAATGCGATGACAGGGGAATGGACCTCAAGCCTTGGATATCGCCTCTTGCTCTCCTATTGCCCTTTCTATCGTGCCAGAGGAAAAAGAGTTCCAGCCGAGGTTGACCGCACACCGACAATTCTCAGCGGAGAAAAGAAACACTATTTCTCGCTCATTTCTACTACAGAACTTCGCTTCTCTCGGCAGAAGAATGCAAAGATCTCGAGCATAAATGTGTATCGAGTATTTCATGTATATGACTGGCCTGTGGCGACGATGGAGACGTTAAACTACACGCCAACGTCCAACACTGGTTTTGACAAATTTTAGGCTTTCAAGTATTCGTGCTTATGGCCCTTTGACACGAGTTCCTTCGTCCCTGTCAGTTTCGTCTCTGATTTTTTTCTCCATCGTTTGTTCGCATTGGGTTTCAAGTTTATCGCCGTTGCCAAACTGCAGGAAACCTCGTCAAGATACAAATGCACGTTGCTCGTGCATTTGACATCCATTTGCTATGTTGTATTTTGTTTTTTAAGCCACAGCACAAAGAGTTACCAAACGAACGACAAAAACCGTAACACGAAATTTGCTTTAGAGCAAAGAGCGACCATGCAGAACGTCCAGCGTCAAACTAAGTTACGCGGTAGCTTTCAGGTCACAATTGACCCGTAAGTTGTGGAGAAACAAAAAGCAACCGTTCAAAAGTGTCTCGATAGTTAGCTCAGAACCGAAATGCCACCTCAACGAAATTCGAGTCAGAAATAGTTGGTTTTTCTTTGCATTATTCGTACTAACTGTCCTAAAACCTAGGGTGTCGCTGGTCCATTAGGACTCGATCCTATTTTCTATTTGAGCCACACTCGTCGCAGATTAAAATCAAAACTTTGTTTTGTTATCGTGATAAATTACGATCCTCTCGACGAGTGCGAGTTCAGTCGTAAATTCTAGACATTCTCTGGATAAACATCAAGAAATGGCAGTCGACCATACATTGGCAAGCTGTAATAGCAGGAGAAGCAGCAAGATCAACAAAGGGAGAGCCAGAGGTAAGAGTGATAGTGAAACAAAAGGAGAGAGCACTTTCGAATTAGCTTCGACAAGCTTGTCAAAGTTAAGGAGGTTCTCGCGTTTGCAAAGGCCCCCACCAAGTGTCATACCAGCACCGACAAAGTGGTAGCGTATACATGGTTGTATGATGAATAGTACGCTTCGCCCATCTACCCGGTTCTCGTAGCGTTGCTTGGCGCGTTCTCTGCTACTGCAACGAACACCTGTCTCGCCCGAATAGGATTACGAGCCCTTGCGAGCATCATGCTCAACCAGATTGGTTCATCAACCTGGTGTGCTTGTTAAATCAACTCGGATTGTCTCTACAACATATAATGTATCCACGGTTGCATACAAGCCTCTCGGGCCAACCCTCGGTCACGCACTTCGACGCCATCGTCAGGAAAATACTTAACGACTTTAACTTCAAAGGAATTGCACGTTGAAACTGGCATTGCATGTTGAATTTGCTATCACGCTTATAAAAGTTTTTATTCCCTTTGAAAACTGTCACATGCTCACAAGCAGAGCACACTGTGTGTCCAAGCGACTATGAAGCGTCACACACTCGCCATATACCTCAGCGAAGTTGTCAATACACGTGTCGCCGCTCCGTCGAGATTGCGCTTCGGAATTGGTCGAAGAATCCATACGCGAGGACAGTAGGAACACATATTTCGTAACGTAGAGCACACGAAGCTTCAATTTTTTATTGCTCAAGCGGTCGCGATATTACGTACACAAAATGGCCGTTCATTCATCTTGAATAGCTTTTTGAAAGCTTGTACATCGTGCTACATCGATCAAATATATTCGCATTGCGTTACGCGACACTTTTCTCTCATGAGTTTCCGCATGGACATAAAAGTGTGCTCGTCGCCCATAAGTATATGAAATAACCCCCAGGAGAGGGCGAGTGTGCGAAAACTGAGATCGAGTCTTACATGGTGCGGGAAAAAGTTATCCAACTTTGGACCTCCAGTTAGAGACGTACGCCTAACAATTCAGGCAATATATAAAAGGCTCTATGGTTGTGGCTTGCGTCGAATGGATCATAAAAGAAAATATCCTCTTTTTATCATCCTTCTACGTTACGTATTAACCGGGTGCGATGCCCGTAATTCTCGTATACCCAGAGAATTCTAATCCAATCTTTGGTATATTCTTCCTTCGTGCTGCTGCTTTTTTTCTCCCCTTCTGTCTCGCCTCCACTTATTCTCTGGATGCTTCTCTTCCCCTGTCCATCCATGTGCACTAAACAATCCCGAAGTACCACACGTCGGAGCAATACTGACAACGTGCAATTCCAGCTACCTTCTTAGATCATTTTTCTAATGAGCCTTATGCTGCTCCAGAGAATACAAGATTTACCGAACTTCACCTCTCACACATTAAAGCGCAAAGTACTTTTTCCAGTTGGCAGCTTTTAACCGACTCTTTACTACTTACGAGATTGCTCACGAACGGTAATTCAGGCGAAGAAATGACCAAGGGCGCGTCACTCCACCAAATCGCATTGCTCTTTAGTTTCCCTCAGCGGAAATGCAACTTTGAAGCAGCCTCTACCATCGCATATTGTTCTGCGGGAACGGTTCAAAGTTTAAAGGAGTGATTACTACTGTAACTCTGGAAACCGGCTCGACGTTTTAGAACTTTTGGAGATGTGCTTGCCATCTCTGCGGACGATTACCGGAAGGTTACCACGGCGCAATTAATTCCTTGATTAAAACAAACGGCAGATAAGTCTAATTACCGGAAGCAAGCTGCAACGAATCTCCGGCTTTCCGAGTTAATCAATACACATACAAAGTATATACCGATATATATAAGGCTTCCAGGCCATTTTCTCCGGAGATCCTCGACCGTGCTGGTGATGAAAGACCAGGGATTTCGCTACGTCCTAAAGAAAGGATTTGATAAATGTTCATAGCGGATATACCGAGTGGCAAAAGACGCGAGATAATGGTGATAAATGCAGGAATAAAAGTGGAGTCTCTCCGAGGAGTGAACGGCACAAGGGAATATAAGAAAGGGGATGAAAGTGAGTAGCGTGAGATGAGATGAAAAGCAGAATCTCCACAAGCAGTTTCACATGTGTATCGGTGGAGAAATAGGTCGTTAAGTAGGATGCAAGAGTCGTGAAACGTGAAAATAAATAGCGGAGGACGAAGATTCTCTAGAAAGATAAAAAAAAAATTTCATCCCAATGGGCAAGGTCACTACCGCGTCTACATTAAATACGAGCAACGTAGAATTTCAAAGATACGATTGAACGTGGGTCAGTATCAATTTCGTGCTGGTCACGAATGAACGAATGTCCACGGATTAATCGACGTCACGTTGTTGCAGTTAAAATATCGACAGACATGATTTTGGCTGTGGAAGTAAAAAAATCCTTGATATTTCCTTTTCGACGTTGTGCAGAATTCCATAAGTCATTGAAAGGTCGAATTTTAATGAAAAAAAATAGTGTCCGTCGAGCGTGACACACATTTGAGTCCTTTTATTATATCAACTTGGTGTACGGACCGAAAATACCTTTAGCTCATTTTTTTAAACTTTTTCCGACTTTTGTGTGACCTTTAAATTTCATCGTTTGCAATTACTCTGCGGTATTTGTATTCCTGTGTGCGTGAATATCTCGGGACAATAATATGACAGAACGTAACGGATCTATGTTTTTCAAAAAGGAAGAACCTACCGCCCACGCCTGTTCTCTTTCCATTGATTTTTCCCCCGCAAAAAATCTCTCGAGATATAAATATGTCAGTTGAACAGCCATTTCGAATTTTTTTTGCACATGAAGCTGTAAAAGATTGTTCGATCGTTTTGATCAAGCGACGTGTTTGAGGAGAAACAGAAAAAGTTTAAAAATCCAGGACCGAGAAGCCAATTAGTTTGTGTCGCACTCGCTAAAGGTTTTCCATGTGGATGTGTCACGTTTCCATGAACAATTACAAATTTTCAAATTCATATAATCAAGCAACAAAATTATAGTCCTTTAAGCGTGAAAGAACGGTCGGAGAATAAAAAAAGATAAGAAAACAATTGAGGGATCGAAATTTACTGAGAAATATGAAAGCATTGATTCCCAATAATCGATTAAACGTTTCGACGATTTATAAAAGGTTCTGTGATGAATCCACCGAACGAGACCGTTGCTAATGTACCGATTATATACCCTGGGAATTTCTCTCTGGTCTCTACCGTAGCCACTTTCTTAAGGGTATCCCCAACCCCGAAGGGGTTCTTCTAATGGAAAATCCAGATCCTTTCCGGTGCACTAACACGAGTGTACTATGTGAGTGCTACCATCACCTGGCTTATCGTGGAAGACGTGGTCGTTGCAATTTGTGAGCGTCTGGCGCGAATGTATCCACTTATACTGCTTGGCCTCCAGCCACGTTTGTATATCCATGTATGTTTACGTCTACTTTTTATAAGGGGTGTCCATAAAATCCTCATCAAAGTTGCATGAGGAAAACAATTAAATTACGAGCTCCTTTGAAAAAAAAAAATCAGGCATTTTTCTTGGTCTGTTTGTAAAAATATTAATAATTACCTAATTAGTTTAAAATTACATTTAAAAAAACTGTTCCTCTCGATTACATGGGAACATGGGAGTGCGTGTAGGTGCTTCTCCCTTTTCGCAGTGCTTCTCAACGACGCACCAGTTCACCTATTACCAATTAATTAATATCTCACTAATGACACATCCGGGAGACAGATGATTAAGAAGTTTTCTCTTTGAAATATTATGGTCTATCTAAATTTTAGGTATGAATTCGGAGACACCAATGTATATGACGACTTGCTCTGCTACCTCACTGTATTTCTCACTCTTCTTCTCGCCCAGAGTCCTACACCGTCTGATATAATCCAGTTTGCACTACTGCAAGGCGCTCCTTTGCCGCTCCGGTATACATTATCGCTCTCTCTCTCTCTCTCTCTCTCTCTCTCTCTCTCTCCCTCTATCTCCTCCTCATTTCCTCGCCCTTTCCACGTTTCGCTTTCCTTGCACTCGCTCCACAACTTTTTTCATTACACTTCTTGCTTCTTATCTCAAGTGGGCGCAGAGAAATATCGAATGATGCAGCGATGTCGTTTCAAGTGAAGGGATACATAACATCATCACGAATGCAACTCCTGAGAACTCTTTTCCTATCTTGTTTATCTTCTCTACGATAGCTTTACATTTTTTTAACTCCTACTCGCCCTCTGTCTTATTTATTATTTTGCTTTCTTTATTTCTTTCCTTGCACTTATCGATCGCATGCTACTTGCTGTCAAGACTCCTTGAACCTCCAACAGAATGGATAAACGTGCTCCTGTCAACTTTCACTACAGACGAACTCGTCCAGATTCGATAATTCACTCTACTCAGATTATCGCTGAGGATTACCGTATCCGCTATTGCATTTATGAGTATCCCGCACGAGGCATCGGGTTACGAAACTATGATTGCACAACGCGCTGCTCGCTTTCGATACACTCGAGTCCCGATAACTCGTTTTACCAAAGTCTCATTGGCTATCCATTCTGAGCGTTTTAAAATCATCGTCAAAGCTTATCTGTTTATTTCATATCATTTCTACGTCCCGAAAAATCTACTTTCTTCATTGAACAAAAAGTTGAAGCTGCTTGAGAATTTTTGTCAATCGCCAGAAATACGAATGCATCGGTGTATTTTCATCGCTATCTCGAAATCGTAACCCAAGCACATGAGACGGTCGCCAGGTATTTCGATTCTTTTGTACACAAAAACTCAATCCCCCCATCATCTTTGCTCAACGATTTTCGTTTCCAATCCGGGCGAGACGCGAATATCTGGCAGTGAAATCAGTTCCAAATGTATGGAGACTGCTGGGAAAACTCTAGGATATAATGAGCCTTTGCAAACCATTTTCTTGCACGAATTTTCAACGGAAATAGTGGACTGCACTTATTATTTATTTGGTGGTTTTGCAATATAGAATTTTTACCTTCAGAAAATAATATTCCACAAACTAACAACAAGCTTGTAGCCCAAAAGTTCGCGTGACTTATTATTTCTGGAAATTTTCCAAGTATTGTTATTAGCATCCAGTACGACGCATGCCAAAAGTCCATTATCAGGCTTTGGTCTCAGCCGGTAAATATACGGTCGACTGTGCATAATAGTTTTCGCCCCGACTCCAAGTCGAACTAGTCGTTATCTGTGTCCATTTCAACTTCTGTATTTTTGCCGAAAGGAAAAACTTCTTCAAATATGCGGCTGTTTGTGAAATTGTGGTAAAAAAAAGTGAGGACCACGAGAGTACAATATTAAAAAAAAACTTTTATTCGTGAACGAGCGAACCAATAAAGGGACAATCGATCGAAAGATTTGAGAGAAATTTAATATTTTTGCAATTGCGTTTGATGATTTTTCATGATCCTTGAAGTCGTATATGGAAAAATATACACCGTTTTGTCGGGGATAAAAATGTCGAGGGTCCCGGGTCGATGTGTGACAATCACATGGACAAAAAGCTGTTTGACCTTCGATTTATCGCCCCTGGACAACGTGCAGACTTTAACGTAGCCATTTTTCTCTTTTTTCGTATTTCCGGTCCGGCGAATATCGATCGTTCGGTGTTTTCCGGTCCACGCTAATAAAATGGAATAAAATGAAGTTTCCGGATAGCCCGCGGGGATTGAGCTTTCGAATGAGAATTTTTCTCCTGACTCCTTTGCCCGGTAGATAGAAATGGACGATACAAAAAGCACCGATAACATCGACTTTTTCCATCTTTTTTTATTTTCTTCTACCGCCCGTGTTCTTGCATCGAAATTCCATCTGAGCAAAGTTAAAAGTCTATTAATCGATGTGTAGAAGAAACAAGAGACAAAGGGACGTCAATAACGACCATTTTTTTCGCGAGTCGTCATTGACACATGAGACATTTCAGTCACTATAAAAGTAGTATAAGAAAAAATAATAAAAAGACATAAAGTTCGGAATGATAACGTTCAATTGACGACACTGATGAGTCAACGATCGGTACACGTAGTTAGGCGAACGCATGCACTGGCTCGCGAAAATGTTGAAGTTTAATTACACAATTTCAATAACTAACAAGAGCCAATAGTTGTTATAATCGCGTGTTACACGATACAATAATGCGCATTAATTTACAATGGGAATCGTTCGTTTTCAGTACCAATTAATAGAAATAATAAAGAAACGCTGTTTTTAAAAAAATCGTTTTATGTGTTGAGTGCTATTGACTCAAAGTAATCGATTAATTACAGCTTTCACGAGGAATTATCCATTTTCAATAGGATTTGATTAAAACGCGGAATACAAGGTCGTTAGTGGATGCAGGATGAACTGTATCAATAATATGACAATGATTATCGCATCCGTATAATTCGTATACAGTGGTACAAATTAAATAGGAAGCGTGAACTCGTAGTTATCGAATTATCGAAAAGGGAGGATGCACTAATTAGACTGTGTGTTGGATCGAGTCATCCAATAATTGGGTAATTTGAGAATTTGAGGTCAGCCACGCGGAGGTTTGTGTAACCACCATCCAAAATAACAAGCCGAACGTACAAGCGTTTACCAAAATCACCATGACAAACAAAAAAGAAAGGGCAACTCGCACGAGGGACGAAGATTTGCCGTAAGCTTCTTTGGATAAGCTCCACTGGGTCAAAGTTTTACAGTTCGCATGGAAATACGTACTACCTTTTGTTCTGTGTTTCCCATACAAAACCACAACTGTACACTGGGTGCCTGAGCTTTCAATTCCATTTATTCCGGAATAAGCCCCCGAGTTTTTTGCACAAAAACCACAATTTTACGAAATAGAAACAACAAACAAAATAGCTACTTCTATGCTCCCAATTTTACAGCAAATAGTCCGTTTGCTTTTCAGTACTTTTCTACATTCTTTACAACCAAGAAACTTGCATTCGGAGACTGACCAAACAACGACTCGAGATATGAAAAGCTTTAGACGAATTTCGATTAAATATCCGATTAATTACGGATTTGGAAGCTCGAGAAATTTTCGTGCCAAACTGACCAAATTTAAAGGGAAACCATTTATATGGAAATCAACTATACATGCATTGGGAGTGCATTCGGAGTCTGGACACCTTGGAGAAGTCTATGCAATAGTGTACGTTATTCCTGTAGATTTCTGTAAACCATCCTATATCAATAGTCCTTCCGTATCCTGTTGGTCTACGGACGCTGGCTGTTGTAACACAGCAATGGCCGCAGCCGATTAGCACGTGTCTACGCTCCGGGAAATATAATTATAATTTATGTTGGTACGCGAGAGATGGAACTCGAATTTACGAGGGATTACGAAGTGATTGCGCCCGAGGATTTCACATCTTTATGGCGGAAAGCTCGCAGTGAACAGTCGGGAAAAATAACGCGAGAGACGAAAATTTCATTATTTTATCATTTTTATCTCATTCTTTCAAATCAAGATTTCTTTTAAAACGTCTTTCCTCTGAATTTTAATAAATTTTATTTCAAGATTTACGTTTCATTCACGTCTAATTTTGAATTCATTTTCATTCCATTATCATAAGGGTTGGTGACACGTTTCATGAAGCTCGCGTTTTCAACAAAGAAAATTTTCCACACTTTTCAGTCGATAAACATCAAAGGGACTGCCAGGAAAATAAAAAAAAGCCGAAATAGGGTCGAGACCTTTCTTAAGCCGGATCTGTCGCAAGGTAGAGAAATGATGAGTGCAAATATTGCAGCAATTCGAGTCGATTTAGTGGATGATATGAAACATGGCCTTGAGCAGTGGTCTATATCCTTGAATATAAACTTTTTCAATCACTAGACTTATATGCTGCACCGCAAAACCTCATTACGATTTGTCCCATCATTCCAGCTTTGATCTCTCAATATTAAAAAAATTGGAAAGTCCAGTAATTGAGGAAACCAAATGATTAATCAATTCTTTAAATTATATCGTGAAAAAAAAATTCAGTTAAATAGACCACGACGATTAATTACTTGTGTGGTGCGAGAAAGATAACGGAAAAGCCGATACATGTTTTCATGTATATCTTGTGGTAGTGAACTTTCCGGAAAAATGTACTGGGGAGCTTTACCGCCCCAGCAATAACCAATCGGTATTACATCCGTGGAAGTTACAATATTAGAGAACGCGGTATACAAATAAAACTTCAGCTCTTTGCCTTCGATTTATAAAAAATATTGTCACACGACATTATTTCACTTGTGAATTATCGAATGTTCTGTTGAATTGACTTTTGGCACAACGAAGAAATTCCAATTGAGCGTCTTCCGCGTGGATTATTAAAATATGCAGAAAATAACTGAGTAATGCTGTTTTTTTTTCATGTATGGGACACGGTTTGTTAGGGAAAAACAAATCTCAATTTGGTCCGTTTCGTATGACCATTCGTGAGTTGCCACACGAGACTGTTCGTTTTGCATGAACACAAATAAGCAAAGCGGCGTTCGTTAATGAGAGCGTGTCGAGGATCTACGACAAACTTGTTTGCTCGTCGGGATGCAGATCGCCGGAAGCTTCGATGATGAGAGAGAGAGAGAGAGAGAGAGAGGAGTGGAAATATCTCAGAGCTTAATTCTAAGCATGGATAGGAGACTAAATTTGTCTATATTGGCAATTGCTCGATCACGGTTAATTGCTATTCATCAGATGAATTAACACGATATCCAGCAAAATCTTATTAGCAAGAAAAGAAACGTCGCGATAAAAAAGAATCAATTCGATTTTAATATGCAGGACTCGATCGATTACAATCGGAAGCCCAATGAAAAGGGTTTGTGTTCAATTAGACAGTCGAATTGAGAGAGAATTTTTCTCTCTGATAAAATGGAACACATAAGAATCAAATTCATACTTTTTTGAACATTTTTTTCGTATTTTTCAAAGACTGATTGGTTTTGTGAATTAAAGCGAAGGAATAGGGAATTGTTCATTGACAAAAGCACTAGCTCAAATAATCAACTGCAGCGGAACCGCGCTGGTGAATTTGTATTTAGCTTTTGTGTGTATGCAATGGTAGTATTTTCATTTGTTTTTGTTTTGTTATTTTTGATTAACTTACGGGCAGTCGCGTTGCGAGCACGTACAGTGTCCAGTTTCGTGACCAGTTTGCACGTGATAAATAAATTATTCAATACGAGGAGAAAATAGACAGGAAGGAAAATCAGATGAAAAGCGAGATTTAAATTATCAAAGGATTCTGTGGCAAGTGGATTTCAAAAAACACGAATAACTTGTTTGTTTTTTTATCAAACCATCAAAATTTTGCAGCATTACAATTACGCCACGTGGGAACATTTCTAAGAACGAAAAACAATGCATGGAATAAATGTTTTATCAATTATTTCAACTACTCGATTGTTGGACTTGGAAATTGAGAAAAAAAAACAAAAATCCATTTAGGGTCGGGGAGATATAACAACTTGAATGTAAAAGATGAAAAAATATAATCGCTCGGTTCGTTTCAATTAAATGGCTATTGCCACCGCTTATTGAATAATTCACAGTTGACATTTTTTACATTAAGTATGCCGCTAGAAAATTTGGAGTATTACGCTTAGAAGTTTAAAACGAGCTTTTTTTTTTGTTTGCATTTCGAGGATCTTCTTCATAACAAGAAAATTTAATCTTTCGACAAAAGATAGAAAGAAGCCCGAGAAGCAATTTAACTTCAAAGTCTGCAGTATTTGCTTCGGTCGCGGAAGTTAAATTGTGCTGCTGTTTTTTATTTCGATTAAAACTTGAATAACTTCGTTCGCTTCTGAGAAAAGTGCAGGATATTCACAACAGCAATGAGCTTTCCCGATTATCGTTATTAATTCTCACTCTGACTTTCATTTCTTTTCCCTCGGGTATAAATTTACGTCGGTCTCACTACAAACTTTAGCAAATGAGACATTTGGATCTTCATTTAATCATCTCGTTAGTATTTTCACCATTAGCGACCTACTTGAATTTACGCTAGTTTAATTCAGTTATTGTCGACGATCGTATGAGGATTTATTATCCGTTAAATTCGTTTATTGAGTCATTTTAAAGCTTACCTCCTTGTAGCTGTGGTTCACCGAGCTCTACATAAAATAAGGCATCCTTCTCATAGGAGTCTTCTTCTACAATTGTCAGATTTATCGTCTTCCTGTAAAACAAAACAAAAATACACAAGAGTTGTGACATCAGGTCCGGATTTTCCAAGGGTGAAAAATAATTCAAATAGCAAGATTTCTTCTCTTCCAAATGACATGACTCAATCGATTACGTTGATTTAAACGTCCGCGATGAATCAATATTATTTTATTATTATTGAATATTCTATCGAATGGTTATTCTCGCGTCTGCATATGCATAATTGATAAGAAAATATTGCGGCACGATTATGAACGGAAATATAGGAGCGAGGCCAACAACCCGGAGGAAAACATTATCGAGGACGCTAATTACAATTATATGTACAATGTGATGGGGCTTAATTGGTATTCGGTGATGAAAATTTTATAAATGCAACGTTTGCGAATTGCGTTATTTGGCCAAATGGATGTTTGTAGCGGATCGCTAAAAGGGGATGTCACATCGAACTCGATGTACGCAACACACTCTACGAGGAATGTGAAGGGCTTTCTTTCTATGTGTGTTCGAGTCTCTATTTATGTGTATTCGCGACCACTCGTAGAGCTATTATAATCGAATACAATGACCCCATTACCGGTAGCGTTGAGAGCCCGAATTCAGCGAGGCTTCGGTAACTCTCAGCTCACAATCGCTATTCGAGAAAATCTAAAGGGCGTCCCATACAGAGTCTCCACACTTTTATCCCCAAATGACACTAAAAACTTTATTTGAAAAGAAATAAAGTCGTAGAATCGTTTGGAACAAAAGTTTCTTTGGCAAAAGTGACATTTTTCGACATATTTTTCGCTCCATTAGAAAATTTCAATGTTAACAGTGAGAAAGGATTAGGAAGGTAGCTCCGAACCTGAAAAATGAATGAGAGCGGAGACGAACCGAAGGAAAAGGATTTTTTAAAAATCACGTCTTCGCCGTCCTGGAAAGACAAATAGAGCCGAACAGGCGAAAGAAAACCACCCCAGAGCTGTGTACTATTGAACTACCCTTCCCTATGACCGCTGACTAAATAGCCGGGTATCTCGCTCACTCCGTTAACAAGATCTGGAGAAGGGTTGTAAAAAAATTACAAGAGCATATCCTGATGCTCGTGTTCCATTGTTCACTGAGTGGAAGAACAACGAGCTCATGTGATAAAAGGCCAGAGTTAAACGAACATTCACAATGAAGTTTAGTCAGCACGATTAATACACGAAGCTTATCCGCGACTTCTAACAATTTTTTGTGCGCCTGACATTTCAACGATACGCACGCGATGAAAACTCACCCTTTCTTCCTCTTTAGTATCTTTACATTCGATCTAATCACAGACCCTTCTCTTCCACTAAAAGGTATACTCATCGGATTACGGAAATTCGATTCCCAAGTGAGAGCCTAAATTAGCAAACCCTTACGACTACGGTGATTGAATTAATGATAAATTCATTAAGCGATTGATTTCTTCTGCGACTCCGAATAAAATGTATGGGTCGAGCCCTTGCTGCTTCGAAACGTTCCAAATATGCTTCGAATTTTTGTGCAACCTTAAATCTCATGTCACTTTTTGCTCACGGTGGATTTTTTCAATTAAGCTATATTGAATTAATTGGGCAGATTGAAGACCGAATATCGAAAATCGATGGAAAATGTTTTTCCAGGCGAATAGAAGTAGAACCACTCGAACTCAGGGAATTCGAAAAATGCTTTTCGTCAATTGTGCAGAAACACCAGTTTTTACTGCTTCTGTCATCTGCAGCCATTGAAAGCTGTCTAGGACATTTTGGTTCCGGTCTAACTCGAAAATAAGTACGAAGGACTCATTATTATTATTATTGTTATTATTGGGATTAAGTTGAGTATTTCACTGACTAATTTTCGTCGAATTTATCTCTATAAGTCATTTCCTGGTTCTCTACTTTATCTGTCATTTTCCCTTTGGAGTTCGAGTCGCAGTCAGTTCCAGTGTCGAGCGAAGAACTTGGAAGACCTATCTCAGGGCGTAAAAAAGTATATATAATTATGTTTGCCGATGAGCCAATCGTGGTTCCGGCGTCTCCACCCCACAAGCTATATATGCTTTAAGGATTCTGCTGGCACGAGTCCGAATGATAGCTTTTTCTTTCCTTGTGTAAAACTTTCGGCAAGGTAAATAAAGTGCTAGTTCGTGCAAACCGTGCGACCCTATATGGGATTCGGCTCTTTTGAGCTCCGACGGAATGGAGGGAGGAGCTGCGAGAAAAAAAAATGAGAACCGGTTGTAAAAGCAAGAGGAACGAGCCTTTGAAGCTTCCGCCTATATCTCGCAGATAGCTGCATTACGCTAGACTTTTAAACGTGACAAGGTTGTGAAATCTTGGAAACTGAACCGTGCGAACTTTCTCATCTTCGGCCCTTACAAAATAAAACGACATTTAATTATTTTTCTCAACGTCATTATAATTATTGATTTACTACTCTGGGTCAATTTGTCCAGAAATGTGAAAATAATCCTCTCCATGTGAAATAAATGATACTTTTTCCTTTACACACCAATCGCAATAAAACTGCTGTAGATCGCTTGCCAACCAATCCTGTAGCGATTGCTCGATTCGAAGTTCCCAGAAGATTCTCGTCCTTGTCGAGAACCTGTCCAGAGCCCGATGAGAATGCATCAACTAATGTATTCATTACGTTTAGCCAATTAACTGTCGTTGAGTATCGAAGAAAAAAATATACAACCTCCCATCGGGTCATAAATCCTTATAGCTCGAAAAAGTACATTAGGTAATTAGGTCAGGATACGAGGGTGATGGGAGCAACCAGGTGGAATGATAATTGCGGCTTAATTCCTATGTATACATATGTATAGCATACATTCACGTGCCTATGGCACAGCCTGCCCGAGGAGCATGTGCCTCGGATGTGCAGAGATGTTTTTGTGGTGGATTATATGGGTCCATTGTATATAGGACCGAATAGAACAATACGAGAACTGAAACGAGACACCCGAGGTGCATGAATCATTGAACGAATGGGCTTTCCTGTGGATGGTGTGTATTGAAGTTTGGTACGGAGCTTTTCCACCAAGAAACTTGTTGGGGAAGGTCGAAATATGATGAAAGTTTATTTACATGTAATTCTGCTACCATTCAAACCGCTGTGGCAAGTTCATTATTCGACAAAATTATGCGTTTCGAGCACGTTGTACATTCGAATATTATTTCGATCTCTTAGCCGCATGTTTTCAATGACGGCCATCATCAAGCTTTGGTTCTGATTACGTGATGCAAAATTAATGCATCATATACTTCCCGAGGGAGAAAATGATGAAACTAACTAATGCAGATCTCCGAGCCAGGTTCCGATAACTCAGAACGAGACTCTCGAATAAAAATTCGGTGTGAAACTATTTGTATACATTCAGATGATATATCCGAGCATAATCGCAAAAGTTTGTACGAGAAATCTGATTCGATGAAGTCGAAAGGTTGGAAATACAACTGAAAACGCGATAATGTTCTTATCAAACATTGCGTCAAGAGTTTCATGTATTTTCATTGATCGGTATACAGAAATCACTCCGGCTGATTGTACGTGAAAAAGTTGGTTCGCAATTCGTAATATAAATAACTTGGTTGAGTACATTGAAGAACCTTGATGGGAATAGCGTTTGAAGTATTTTTTCGCTATGGCTCATGCAATTGAATATTCGTCAGACAAATATTCAGTGACCTTCTTGCTTTATTCGATATTTTCCAGCCTGCGGTATTTCCGACTCATGCTTTCCTCGTCAAGGGGCATTCTCTTTTTTCCAGCTTTTTTCGATCATTCAATGAAGCTTCGTCGAAAGAAAATAATTTAAAAACGTTCCTGACCTTTCGTATTTGAGAAAAAAAATCGATTTATTCAAACTTAGTGTACATCGTCAGACGGTACGATTGTTTTTTCATAGACAATAGCAAAAAATCTGTTCGAGACCACATCTAGATACAGCCAAACGCGAGTAGAGACTGACTCACAGGATTTTCACCTTCTCGTGTAAGTTTCGTCAAGTCGCTTTTCTTCGTACACGCCACATATATCCTATCTGCACTCGCAATCGCCTCAGGAGCCACTTATATGTGTGTGTATACACTGCTGGGGTGAAAAACGTTCGTGACATATTCGTACAAAAGTCGACTGCGTTATTCGAGCTCACGGCGCTTTCTAGAGACACCTCTCAAGGCTACGTCTGACTAATATATACCTTTACTACTCCAACTGCTCTTTCCGCGTGCTCTTTCCTGCTTCGCATTTATATAGTATACTACTTTCTTATGCGCACATACTTTCTCACAATATTTATTTATTTATAGTTTCTTACAGACTGAATCTGTGCTTTTCTGATATTTATACGGAGGAACAACATACCGTCCGCTGAATCGCGCCTTTACTACTGTAAATTCTTTCCAAACGTCTGTTTCTGACCTTTCGGCATGAAAATATTTTTCGACACTGACATTAGCGTCTAAATTTTTCTGACAATGTTTCAAGTGATTGCAAGGAGTGACGATACTCGGAACATATAATTCCCTCGATTATTCAAAGCTAGGCTTACCCTGTATAGGAAAATACATCGTGGGCTGAAATGAAGCTCCTTTTCCCTTTTTTCGTCTCGGGTCGGGCAACATGACGATGTAGCAGCTGTCGCGCTACCAACATGCTTCAAAAAAGTATGCATTTGCGCTGATGCGACATATTCCGTATTCCTGACACTCACCAACGATAAGGACGGAAAGAATACGCCAGGAATGGTCCATTCTGTTCCCAACTATTAAAGTGGACCAGCATCACGTGAAGAAAAACTTCGTATACCCCTAACTTATTTCAAATATTGCTTTGAGCCAAATTTCCAATAATCTCTTTTGTCACTACGGTTTCATGTGCCACGTGCCATTTTATTTACGAGAACGACACGTGACAAGGCCCGGAAGTCCTTACGCCCAATATTCGTGTTTTTTTCTGTCCCGGATTTTTTTAATCATTCCGAGATGTTTGTCAATATTCTCGATTGATCGGGAATGGACATGTGGAATCATTGATTGTGATACTGAACTATGCTTTAAAGTTTTACTATCCGATGTAAAATCTGTTATTCGCTGATATAATGATGCTTTATTATCACTTCGAAACGTTTAGTGTGACGTTATTTATTTTGGAATATTTAAGCGTCTTTCGAAGCACCGACCAGGCTCATCATGCAAATGTCTTGCCGGATGTTCATGAGAATCAATTATTCCTGCGTTTAATTATTTATCGGTACAATTTGTCACGGATTCCATGTAATTTTCATTGCCAGCAATCAACTACGTTACGACAATATTGTATCGATTAATAATCCCATGAAGCGTTCATTCGTAACGAACGTAAGAACATCAATTTCAACGTTTCGGAATTATCGTTTGTTTCAGTATTTATCGATGATGAGTTTCAAGGAAATTCATGACGAAATGTAAATTCGTTGGACCGATACTCTGCTCAGCTTTCGAGTTTGATTTCTCGGCAGAAAAATCAATCGAGTTAGTCTATGAAAAATAAACAAAACGAAACAACTCCCGAAATAAAATTCAAACGTTAAGGTGGCAGCTTCAAATTGTATCGTTTTGCACAACTCCAAAAATTGTTGTCTCCGCCCTCGCATAAATTATACATCCCGAGGAGGTTGATTTGCTCAAGACGCAAATTGTGCATTTAAAGGCAAGCGAAAAAAAAAAAAACAACCAACTCCCTAAATCAGGATAACGAGGAAGCGCTTGGGATTCCCTGGAGGTGATGGACGAACGAAATAGAAGCCCGGACCGATGGTGCGCAAACTCGTACCACGACGGACACGGTTTTATCTGCGGAACATCGGGTGGAATCCCTCTCGCACACGTAACCAAGGGTTCTCATTTCGTCCACGTTTAACATCACTTTGTGTTGTGGGCGATTCTGTTTGCATAGACGCGTCGAGCAACCACACGCGTCTTGGAAGTCACACCATACGGAACTCGGACTACGTACACAACGCGAGTGGGAAGAAAACAAAAGAGCAAAAAACTTTGAATGGATCGATCTTGAGTCTGTATATGATTGTGTGAGCGTGCGTGCTCTGGGTATTCGTAATGCAGCCTCGAGGTGTTAAGCTACCACCCTCGGCGATTTACACCGACGCAACGTTTTCTCAGTGGTTCTCAAATTATTTCAACGAATCAAGAGACCTCGCGGACTTTCTGAAAAACATTGCGATATTCCTCGTTCGCACGCATTATCCGATCGAATCCTCCCCTGTTTAACGCTTCATGGATACACTGGGTCATTTCGGGCCATACTTATCAAGGGGCATCAATTATCCCAACTTCAGAAATTTTGTCAAGGGTCGTCAACGTTTTCCACCAGGATTACCAATTTTTTCAAAGCAAAAATGTGTGGATACTCATTAATTCTATAAAACGATGCAATTCAGTATATTCTGAACTTTCATGATGCACAAATATTAACAACAAAATCACCAGGATCAAAATAATTCTTTTTTTCACGCGTGGGATAATTATAATTCAGCAATATCCTCTCGGTACTGCCAACGAGGTTTTTCGTCGGTGTCGTCAAATTCGGTGAATCGGTATATAACGGAGAAAAGAAATATAATGATAAAAATACGAATACAAGGCCGGAAAGTGATGGCGCAAAGAAATAGAAAATGGGTCAATCGATGATGGCAAAACGATTCAACACCCGGGCTCAACATATCACCACATTTTTTTTTCGATATCTAGCGATAGAGATTCCTCTGTTGAAATGCGAGCGCAAAAACTGTCGATCGACAAGCCAGCCTCTTTATATCTCTAACAATAGAAAACTTTCGCAGATCCAGAGAGCAATAACTTTCCAAATACGGGTGCTTGTTCTATTCGGTTGAAAATTTTTATACGTCCAACCGTTCATCTCGTCCCAGCGAGACACTTTTTTCATTTTTGCCTCGACTGGCCTGGCACCACTTTTGTTCGTCCAAACCAATGCTAAAGAAATAAAAACTCGGAGACAAAAGCACCAAGGACCATAAAGGCATAATAAACAAGAAAATCGTATAATTTGCATGCACGAGTTTCAACATTTTTCATTCGTTTTGCATTTTTGTGTCTGAAATACGCAGAAAACTTCACAAGCCGCGCGAAAGTGCTCTTAAGCCTCTTGCACACGAGCTCTTTTTCGTGTTATGTAGCATGTGTGCTCTTCACGGAAATACATCACGCATATGCTATTTATGCCGACAAATATCGCGGTGTGCGAGTGCTTTTATATAATTCCTCATAATTTTTATTTCCAAAACATACTCGAAAGCTAGAAAAACTAATTTCGACCAACTGCTCAAATATTGTTCCCCTCTTCGCTATCGTTCTTGATGAAAAAGTCGATTAGTAGAGTTTCATTAATAAAAAATAAAAAAAACTAGGTATCAATTATTTGTGCTTCGTGGCTTTTATATCGTCATCCTCGAGAATTCATTTCTCATTTCAAACGTTTTCTGCACGGACTCGTTTGCGGTTCCTACCGCGAAATTAACACAGTCGCAGAGGCTCGTCCTCCTTTTTATTGCTCCAGCGTTGATTTCGCAATTTCGTTTCTCTCCGCGACACGCTGTTTCGCATTTGCACAAGGGCTCGAGGAAACTACGAAAAACCTGGTCGATACGTACAGTAACATTTGACTGAAACTTGAGTCGGTTAACACCGTCCAGAAGACCTAGAAAAACTGTCTTCCCTTCAACGATCCATGTGCCAGCCGGGGCGTGGCTAAACCATCAGCCAGCATGCAAGTACTGATTGCCCCTAAAGCTGCTTGATCCGGCGGGATATCACCAAAGGCGCATTCCCTTCGCGTTGTCACCGCTCTCGGTTATCCCTCGGGATATCAGGCTATTTTTATTGGTTCTACATAAGCCGGGTATTAATAATGGTATAACTATGTTATACGAATGTGATAAAATCCTGGCGACAATACAAAATCTACGATTATACTAACGATGTCAGAAATTCTCCTCAAGCCATTAAGCACTGTGAGTTTTATCGTGCGAGAGATGAACTTGCTTTTCCCATGCTACGCTGAGTTCGCTTACTTTTATCCTGTCCCTCCACTATATTTTTTTCTTATATTTCCGTCTCTTCCGATCCACAGCATTTCTTGTTCGCTGTATTTCCACCGTGTTATTTCAAAAGTATTTCAAATCAATTTTTCTTATGAATATTAGTGGAAAAAACATTACGAATGTATTTTTTAGAGCAGCATTTTGAAACTCCATTCTTTTGATTAATCGTTGAAAATCTTTTTCTCATTTTTTTTCATTTCGAACTCACATTTTCCCATCATATTTTTTTCATCACGGCAATTCGTAGGGAAGAATTTTGGTCATACGGATATGAGCCCACGAGCTCCTATGCTTGCGCGCCAGATTTATGAGACCAACGATTCGGTCTTTGGCAAGGGCAGAGCGCCCAAAAAGATGCTGAAGGTTGCGTTTGGATATCGGGATGGAAGGGGAGCAGAGAATAACGAATTCGAGCTCTTCCGAATGCACATGGAGGGTCCCTCTGATTTATCATTTACGCACGTGACTATCGTGACAAGAAACAAGAGCAAAATGATGAGCAAAGAAAAAAGCTTCCCGGAAACCTGAAGTCTCTGACGTTCGTCAATAAATTTTTGCAATATTTTTTTCTTCTTTCGAATAATCTCGACGTGTAATTTTATTTGATTTTTTAATAATTGTTCGGGTTTGGTTGGGTTAACATTCTCCTGTACCAAAAGTTGGCAGAAATTCAATTCCTGGAATTTACAAACAAAATTACATAAACATATGCGAAAAACGTGGGTATCGTCTTCTCGTGCATGGAAAAGGTTCCACATGTACGCTTTTATATTATTGTTATGTAGAATCGCTCATAAGAGCTCGACGTTCCCTTATTCGTGCTTGCTTCATATTAATCTTGTTTACAGTCTCTCTACCACTGAAGCTTAGCAACCTCGGTACTTTTTCTTCCTCTCACACTTCGTCATTCAAGCTCCTGAAGTTCGAGCCTTTTCTGCTTTTTTCGTTCATCTCTCACTCAGCCTTGTCGTGTCTTCGATTTTGGGATAAGTCCTTTTTCCGAGTCTCCTCTTTTATCCAACGATTTTTTCAGTCGCCCGTTTTCAATCTCGCGATACTCATGAATCTCACGACCGTGGACGTTTCTTTTTTTTTTTTTCATTAAACGAAACTGTTTAACGATATTAATAAACGGTACAGGATTGATGGACCAATGGTCAGAAATTTCGCGTCATGTGCGAATAAATTTTCTCAACAGGAACAAAAACAACTCTTTGACCTCAAATGTTTGTATGATACGAAATCATGGAAACTCTGAATGAGACAAAAGGGCCGTCGAGCCTGACGAAATGGTAATTTCTGTCGCGACTGTCGACATGATTTTTCTTCGTCTTGTTTGAACGACTCGCTCGGGCCCTCGTCCTCATCACAAGTGTCGAAAGAAACTTGATGTCAACTCGAAAAGCTACGTTACTCTTGGCAAAGATGTCTCCTCTTCGGGACTCGAGAGACTCTGATGTATAGCTCATCAACGACTCCCGCACTTTACCGGATCAAGTGGTGAACTTTGAAAACAGACGCACGGCCGGAAAATATAGCAACATTCTAAGTTAAACGACAAGTTAATGAAAGTCACGATAACACAGAGGACAGCAGGGATCGAGGAGGAAAAAGAGAGAGAGAGAGAGAGAGAGAGAGAGAAAAAGAGCCAGCGCGATAGAGACGAAAGAAAAAAGAGAGATCGATAGGAGTGACTTGGAGGGGGTGAACGGAGGTTCGGACTTAATCACATTTCCGTGAGGGGCAACATTGAGCACTCTTACGTAAAATCGATTCTTGCATTGTCTTATTTTTTTTTTATTAATATTTATCTACACGCGAGGAACGAGAAATTCTGTACATGTATGTACGCCATTTCGCGATTCTCGTCTTGCCAACATGCCCGAACCCCGTATGTACACAATTTGTAAGAGAACGATGTAGATAAGTTTGAAAGTTTTGGCTAGCTGAATGCCGCATGAACGTTCATATGCGAGGCTGAATAATTCCGGGTGGGAGGTGCCCAGACGGGGCCAAAAAATAGTTGCTCGCTGTATGGAATTTTTTCGGATATTTCGTTGAAGCAATAATTTACAGTTATATTAAGTTTTTTACTTTTTTTTTTAGTAGAATGAAAATATTTTGAAAATATAGGAATAAGTCGAGAACCGTCGAGCTGCGCAATTTTCTGGTGTCGGGCATTCCTAGCGTTTTGCATTTTTATCATTTCCACCAAGTTTAACTTCATTCTGCTGTTTCGAGCTGGGCCTGCTCTTATTTTTGTGCATTTTTCGAATTTTCAGGTAAAGAGGACGTGAGTTAAAAGTATGATAAAGTATTTCGCGAACGCAATGGCTCTTTTGTGGATTCCGAGGTTAGTCAAAGAATTGCCAGAAGCGCCACACATCGCGCTTCGTGTCCTCGCCCGCATTCTCTGTCTCTCTCCATTGATGTAGTTTTTCACACGTTGCATGTTATGACCGAAGCCGGTCGATGACCCACAATCTCCCGGAAATGCGACTCGATTCTTTTAGCTTATCTACGTTGAAAAGTTTTTTCTTCTCCGTCGTACATTCTCCTTTGATCTTTTTTCTCCTTCTCTTTTGTTCTCTCTCTCTCTCTCTCTCTCTCTCT